>ONZH01022755.1:0-28971 GCA_900303285.1 Rhinella marina
CTCATTTTAATGTGTTCAGTCTTTACATACAAAATCTGGTACAAAATAGCATTCTCAGTATTCAAAAAAAACAAAACAAGACTTAAAACGTTTTAAGTGGCTGCAGTAGCATCATGAAATCAACTCTCATATACTGAAGGCAACAGCATATACATATAAAAAAAAGGAAAAAAAATAAAAAGAATACTCCTTCCTCTGTAGAAATACTCTGTGCTGCCCTCAATACATTTAAACTGATTTTTCATGATAGTTGCCTTTATAAAATGAGTGTAACCATTTTACATTGCATGCAAATCTGTGCATAACTGCAGCCTTTAAAAGGTGTCACCTCTTGGGCCTCCACATAATTTTTAAGAGGTGTCACCTCTTGGGCCTCCACATAATTTTTAAGAGGTGTCACCTCTTGGGCCTCCACATAATTTTTAAGAGGTGTCACCTCTTGGGCCTCCACATAATTTTTAACACGTCTCACCTCTTTAGCCTCCACACAATTTTTAAGACGTCTCACCTCTTGGGCCTCCACAAAATTTTCCATGAGCCTCTGGCCAGTCCACGGCCTCTTCCTGCCTTTTGCGGTCCTACGCATCCCTCAACATCCCCACTGCTTTACCTGCTAGACATGACACTGGGCCAGGTCGGGTCACTGACATCTCAAGCGCCAACAATTTGGGCATTTTAAGGCTTCTGCATGTGTTTGAGTTGTTTTTACATTTTAAAGAAGACATGTCTGACCACATCTCACACACACACACAATGACAATTAGGGGTGGGGTCTATTTGCTTTCCCCCTTGCCTATGCCATCTGTGGTTGTCATAGGCAACGTGATTTTAAGGGGTGCAGAATTTTATCTTCTTTTTTGTCTAGTTTGGCTTGGGGTCCATGGCAATGTAGAGGAAAGAAGGTTTCCTTGTATGGTCTCACTTTACAGAGAGGTTAGATTGTGTTTGGAGTGTATTGTTGAGAGGCTGTGATAGTGGCGTAATAGTGCGACTTGGGCGCGTTATATGCACCCAGACATGCTTCCCCTGCTGTCCCAGTTGCATTCCAGCAGTGTTGGCATCCTTTTCTGAGGTTCCAGGGTGGACTTGGTGACCTCCAAGTGGTCGAATTGAGATTTCCAAGTGGCGAGCATTTTTTTCCCATAGACTTTAATGGGATTCGATATCCGGTCGAATAGTCGAATTTCGCGGTCTATTCGAATCGAATTTCGAACTTTCGAATATTTCACTACTCGCTCATCTCTATTGTTTATAGTTCGTCTGTCTGGTATCTCCCTGGTTTCTGACTGGGTGCACCTACCATTCATTCCCTGTTTTTCACATTTTTTGTTTTATTAGTCAGTTTACTGCCTTTTTCTGTTATCTCTGCTTTTCCCTTCTTTATCTTATTCTGTGCACAGCAGATAGGAAGGGACTGTCATCGTGGTTGCCGTTTAGTCGCCTAGGACTAAAAGACAATAGGAAGGGAAAGAGGTGGGTACAGCTCAGGGTCTCACTTATCTTTACCTTTCCTGACAGCTCCTCAGAGTAGCTAAAAACAAAACAAATGTAGTTGCCACGGATAAAAGGTAGCCATACATCTAGCAACATGGAGCCAAAAACAATAATAAAATACTAATAGGGCTTTATTATAAACCACCTAATATACTAGAGTCCACAGAAAATCTACTTCTAAATGAAATAGACGAGGCGGCAAATCAAAATGAGGTCGTTATTATGGGGGATTTCAACTACCCAGATATAGACTGGGAAACTGAAACCTGTATATCTCATAAAGGAAATAGGTTCTTGAAAATAACCAAAGACAATTACCTTTCCCAACTGGTTCAGGTGCCGACTAGAGGGACGGCCATACTGGACCTAGTATTAACCAATAGACCTGACATAACAACAGATGTGCAGGTTGGGGGACACCTGGGAAATAGTGACCATAAAATAATAACCTTCCAATTGTCATCCAAAGAGCGTTTCTTCAGGGAGGAAAAAAAATACCAAACTTCAAAAAAGCAAAATTTAGCCAACTAATAGGCCTAACTAACTTGGACAAAGTCCTCAAAAATAAAAATACAGCCACAAAATGGGATATTTTTAAAAGCATCCTAATATCTAATTGTGAGAGGTACATACCTTATGGGAATAAAAGGTTAAGGAACAAGAAAAAACCAATGTGGATAAATAGAACTGTAAAGAAAGCAATACATGACAAAAAACAAAGCATTTAAATCACTAAAACAGGAGGGGAGCGAGCATTGAAAACTATAAGGAAAAAAATAGAATATGTAAAAGACAAATAAAAACAGCCAAACTAGAGACCAAGAGATTAATCGCCAAAGAGAGTAAAACTAACCCTAAAATGTTCTTTAATTATATAAATGGTAAAAAGTTTAAAAAACCTGAAGGTGTCGGCCCCTTACAGAGTAATGAGGGGGGAGTTGCAGAGAGCGATGAGGAGAAAGCAAAGCTACTAAATATCTTTTTCTCCACTGTATTTACTGAGAAAAATAAACTGTCAGATGAAATGCAGAATATAAAAGTAAATTCCCCTTTAAAAGTGTCTGTCTGACCCAGGAAGAAGTAGAGCTGCGTCTTAAAAAGATTAAAATAGACAAATCGCCAGGACCGGATGGCATACACCCCCGTATCCTAAGAGAATTAAGTAATGTCATAGCCAGACCCTTATTTCTGATATTTAAGGACTCTATACTGACAGGGAGTGTTCCACAGGATTGGCACATAGCAAATGTGGTGCCAATATTCAAAAAGGGTCCAAAAACAGAGCCTGGAAACTATAGGCCGGTAAAAATACAGCCACAAAATGGGATATTTTTAAAAGCATCCTAATATCTAATTGTGAGAGGTACATACCTTATGGGAATAAAAGGTTAAGGAACAAGAAAAAACCAATGTGGATAAATAGAACTGTAAAGAAAGCAATAAATGACAAAACACAAAGCATTTAAATCACTAAAACAGGAGGGGAGCGAGGGAGCATTGAAAAACTATAAGGAAAAAAATAGAATATGTAAAAGACAAATAAAAACAGCCAAACTAGAGACCAAGAGATTAATCGCCAAAGAGAGTAAAACTAACCCTAAAATGTTCTTTAATTATATAAATTGTAAAAAGTATAAACCTGAAGGTGTCGGCCCCTTACAGAGTAATGAGGGGGGAGTTGCAGAAAGCGATGAGGAGAAAGCAAAGCTACTAAATATCTTTTTCTCCACTGTATTTACTGAGGAAAATAAACTGTCAGATGAAATGCAGAATATAAAAGTAAATTCCCCTTTAAAAGTGTCTGTCTGACCCAGGAAGAAGTAGAGCTGTGTCTTAAAAAGATTAAAATGGACAAATCGCCAGGACCGGATGGCATACACCCCCGTATCCTAAGAGAATTAAGTAATGTCATAGCCAGACCCTTATTTCTGATATTTAAGGACTCTATACTGACAGGGAGTGTTCCACAGGATTGGCACATAGCAAATGTGGTGCCAATATTCAAAAAGGGTCCAAAAACAGAGCCTGGAAACTATAGGCCGGTAAGTTTAACATCTGTCGTGGGTAAACTGTTTGAGGGTTTTCTAAGAGATGCTTTCTTAGAGTACCTCAATGAAAATAAGCAGATAACTCCATATCAGCATGGCTTCATGAGGGATCGGTCATGTCAAACCAATTTAATCAGTTTCTATGAGGAGGTAAGTTCTAGGCTGGACCGCAGCGAATCAATGGATGTCGTATATCTGGACTTCTCCAAAGCATTTGACACGGTACCACATAAAAGGTTAGTATATAAAATGAGAATGCTTGGCCTGGGAGAAAATGTCTGTATGTGGGTAAGTAACTGGCTCAGTGATAGAAAACAGAGGGTGGTTATTAATGGGACATACTCAGATTGGGTCACTGTCACTAGTGGGGTACCATGGGGGTCAGTATTGGGCCCTATTCTCTTCAATATATTTATTAATGATCTTGTAGAAGGCTTGCACAGTATAATATCAATTTTTGCAGATGACACTAAACTGTGTAAAGTAATTAACACAGAAAAAGGCCAGTACACTGCTACAGATGGATCTGGATAGACTGGAGGCTTGGGCAGAGAAGTGGCAGATGAGGTTTAACACTGACAAATGTAAGGTTATGCATATGAGAAGGAATAATGCAAGTCACCAGTACATACTGAATGGTAAAACATTGGGTAACTCTGACATGGAAAAGGACCTAGGAATTTTAGTGAACAGCAAACTAAGCTGTAGAAACCAGCAATCAGACAGCTGCTGCCAAGGCCAATAAGATAATGGGTTGCATCAAAGGGGGCATAGATTATCGTGATGAGAACATAGTCCTGCCACTTTACAAATCACTAGTCAGACCACACATGGAGTACTGTGTACAGTTCTGGGCTCCTGTGAACAAGGCAGACATAGCAGAGCTGGAGAGGGTTCAGAGGAGGGCAACTAAAGTAATAACTGGAATGGGGGGACTACAGTACCCAGAAAGATTATCAAAATTAGGCTTATTCACTTTAGAAAAAAGACGACTGAGGGGAGATCTAATAACTATTCATAAATATATCAGGGGTCAGTACAGAGATCTGTCCCATGATCTATTTATCCCCAGGACTGTTACTGTGACGAAGGGACATCCTCTGCACCTGGAGGAAGGAAGGTTTGTACACAAACATAGAAGAGGATTCTTTACGGTAAGAGCAGTGAGACTATGGAACTCTCTGCCTGTGTAGGTGGTGATGGTAAGTTCACTAAAAGAGTTCAAGAGGGGCCTGGATGTATTTGTGGAGTGTAATAATATTACAGGTTATAGTTACTAGAGAGGGGTTGTTGATCCAGGGAGTTATTCTGATTGCCTGATTGGAGTCGGGAAGGAATTTTTTCCCTAAAGTGGGGAAAATTGGCTTCTACTTCACAGGGTTTTTTTTGCCTTCCTCCGGATCAACTTGTAGGAAAACAGGCCAAACTGGATGGACAGATGTCTTTTTTCGGCCTTATAAACTATGTTACTATGTTACTATGTAACAGTTAGGGCTCATTCAGATAAGTGATGTTAAACTCGTTTGTGTTTCAGCCTCTGAACATGGACGCATTTTTATATGGACCACTCACAGATGATGTCCGAGTTCTGGCTGTTTTTCTTGCAGACCCAATAACATGAGTGAATGAATCTCAAGGAAAAATGGAGTCTCCAGGCAGCAGGAAAATACTGTACATGAACCGTCTAACCTGGGCCTTTGATGAGTTTACCAGTGGCAGGAGTCAAACCAGTAAGAAGAAGACTATGCAGTGGGTATTGCATTGTAAAGTACACTGATGTTCATACTCTTATCATGTGACCACATGCGCCACTGCTGTTTGTTTCAATGGTCAAAAGGACCAACAGGAGCTGACTGTAAACTATTAACTCCTCCTACCCTGGACTACTAAAGTTAGGGACATTGACCCCTCCACTTCATTAAACCACCAGAGAAGTTTAATATTTATTTTATTTTATTTTCTACTAGCTGAAGGACCCGGCTTCGCCCGGGTATATTTAATTTATTTATTTTACTGTTTGTGTGTCGTTAAAAGATATCGAGAGTGCCCTCTACAGTGCCTGCCCCTTTAACAGTGACCTCTACAGTGCCTGCCCCTTTAACAGTGACCTCTACAACGGCCCGCCCCTTTAACAGTGACCTCTACAGCGGCCAGCTCCTTTAACAGTGACCTCTACAGCAACCCGCCCCTTTAACAGAGACCTCTACAGCGGCCCGCCCCTTTAACAGTGACCTCTACAGTGGCCCGCCCCTTTAACAGTGACCTCTACAGCAGTCCGCCCCTTTAACAGTGACCTCTACAGCTGCCCACCCCTTAAACAGTGACCTCTACAGCAGCCCGCCCCTTTAACAGTGATCTCTACAGCAGCCTGCCCCTTCAACAGTGACCTCTACAGCAGCCTGCCCCTATAACAGTGACCTCTACAGCTGCCCACTCCTTTAACAGTGACATCTACAGAAGCCCGCCCCTTTATCTGTGACCTCCACAGCAGCTAGAGTGGCCACTGTCTTCACCCCAGAAAGCCAGACCTCACCGGCCATTCCCCCAAACGTGAAACAGCGCCCCCAGTTCCCATGAAGACAAATCACTAAACATGAGGCCACGCCCCCACCCGGCTCCGTGAAGACATGGAGGAGAAGCTGTCTGAGTGTGAGCTTCTGAAAGGGTGGACATCCCTGTGTCTGTCCAGGCACTGCATCGGACTGAGAACAGGTAGCCAGAAAACTGGACTGTCCAGCCTAAAGCCGGACATCTGGCCACCCTAACATCAGCCTGCCCCTAGGGTGGCCAGAGGTCTTGTTTTAGGCTGGACGGTCTGGCTTTCAGACTCCCTGTCCTCTGTCATGCGCAGGGCCTGGATGGACACAGCAGCAGCACTCTCAGCAGCAGCACTGTGCAGTCTGAGCAATGAGCTGCAGGGAGAAAGTCACCCTTCCCCCACCCCTGCAGCTGACAGAAGGTGATTTTTACCAATATTTTTAATCCCGGTCAAATGCAGCATGGAAGGGGCGTGGCCTGACTGAGTCAGGGGCGTGACTTAGTGGGATCTGGGGGGGGTGCTTTTAAGTCCTTCTTTTGACGGTGGCTGGAATTACAGGTCGATGCCTGATTTAGGAGGAAGGTGGGTAGCAGTGGAAGAAAACATCTTTTATTACTACTGAACAGTAAATATGTAAAATTTACATTATATGAGGTAATGATTGATGATGAGTTAGTCTAAAACATAAGTTATAGTTATGGTAACTGGGAATACCCATTTACCATTGTCATCCACAGTGCTCTGCCTCTTTAATGCAGACCTAAAGCAGTGAACTGGCTAGGTTGTCATAGAAACCTGGTGTGTGCATGTGAGCTTCTATTGGCTGATAAGGGTCATGTGACCGGGCTACTATTGGCTAATGCATTTTTTGGGAATATCTCAGGAACGGTACGTCCTGGAGAGTTGAAAACTGTTCTAAAACCTTCCCGGACACCTGATGTACATGTGTGCCAAATTTTGTGATTGTAGCTGCAGCGGTGCGGATTCCTTTAGCGGACATACACACACACACACACACGCACACACACACACTCAGCTTTATATATTAGATTGTCTGAACTTAGGGGATGTCTTAAAGTCAGGCGTGTCTTATAGTTAAAAAATACATAGAGTCCAACAAACTGTATGTTACGTAGTTCCTCAAACAACACTTTTTATTGGCACAATGACATAAATCCATTGTGTGTGTAAAACATTACTTAGAAAAAGAATGGTAAGTTGGTTCTTAGTTTACTTTGAACAGTGTTGTTGCTCAAAAATTTATAGAAAACCAATTACAGAAATTGTGTATTGTATTAAATAAAATCAACATATGCTTTACAATCCACTAAAAGATCCGTGTCCTCCTATTTTAGATATGTTTCATACTGTGGAGCTCTATTGTTGTTTTTCATATAGTGTATGACTTGCTGTAATGGAAAATTGATGGACAGCCAGTCACAAAGATTGGAGGTTGCTGTTGCTTTTCAGAACCTTTGTTCTCTCTCCTGCTCTGACCTCCAACACTGGAGATCGGTGCACAAAGAAGAACCTAAATGCAGCCAGCCAGTAAATGGCTTCCTGGGGCCAGGGGGAATTTATCTGCAATGCTAATTCAGTCACATTTGTTATTTTGTTTCAAATAATTTCTCATTATATTTTTCAGTAATTAACCTTCATTTATTCTTTTGAATACAGTGGATATATAACTAACTTTTTTTGCCATTTCCATTACTAAATTTGTGCAAATGAAGAATGTGAAATACAGCTCTGCTGACAATTTTGCTAATCTACATCATGATGCTGATTTGGAGCCTGTGCATATGGCCATATTACATATTTTTTGCCCTTTAAGACGCACATGCCCATAAGAAGCATATAGGTTTTAGAGGAGGAAAATAGGAAATAAAATATTTTTCATTAGACCTCAGATCAGACCACCAATCAGACCCCCAATGTTTATCAAACCTCAGCTTAGAGACCCAATCAAACCCCCAATGTTAATCAGACCTCAGATCAGACCACTAGTGTTCATAAGACCTCCAATCAGACCTCAGATCAAACCCCCAATGTGAAAAAAAAACCCAGTCAGCTGTTTGAGAAGACATCAATGCTCCTGTGAGCACTGCTGCCTTCTCACAGCTCACCAAGCACAGCGGCGTACATTATATGGCAGCTATGCTTGGTATCACACTCAGCCCCATTCATTAAAATGGGGCTGAGCTGCTCCTAGGCCACGTAACACATGAACGTGTCGTCACTCAGCCTAGGAAAAGCAGAGAGAAGGCCACGGTGCTCACAGCAGTGCTGCTGCCTACTCAAACAGATGATTGGCGAGGGTCCTGGGTGCCGGACCACCACCGATCAAATACTGATGACCTACCATGGGTAAACGCATGGTCGATGTTGTTAACAAACAGTGTCATCTCATGTATTATGCTTTTTCACATTAGAAAGTGCCCAAACATTGTCCCATAACCACACAGAGTGTTTTGGAAAGAACACGATGGCTTGTTGGCAGGCAGGCAGTGGTGGCATGATCGGGCACCATCAGCAAAGGCAGATCTAATCATCGGCATTACCTGGAGGAGTGTGAAAATTCTTGTGGATCCATGCCTCGATCATTTTGACAAATGTGATATTTTGTACACTGGCAGAGGACAGTGTTGTTCAATGTCATGATGTCTCCTGATGCGCTTGAAACCTTCTCTGAAATGACACTGGAGGCTGGACAGGACAGAACAAAGAGATCAGTTCAGGACACTGTTCCAATCTGCCTGCCCTGAAGTCCATGGGGTGAGGGAACACATTATGCACTGGAGAAAGGCCAGAGTCCAGGTAGGACTGAATCTGGGTGTTGAGGCGGTACCTCTCCATTTGCTGATTTGCATCAGCCTGGCGTGGTACATGAAAACATTGATCTATCATGTTCAAAAGACTGAACTGGCTTCTGCTGTGGCTTTTGCTGCTTGTGGTAGTGGAGATGGTGGGAGGTGGGTGACTTGGAGGGGAGGAGAGGGGCTTTAGACACAAGGACGGCAGGCATCTGTTCACAGTCTATCCTGGTAACAAAGCAATTTGGCCTCCCTTTTGGCAACAGGAAAACATTCCCCCATTTTGCTTTGATAGTGAGGGTCTAAAACCATAGCTATCCAAAGTCACATCCATAAAACTATGATGCAGAGAGCAAAAAAAATATGTATAGCAGCACTACAAGAAAATGTAGGTACCCATCTGCCAGGCCTGCTTCTGCCATGAGGGTAGATGAGAATCTCACCTCAGGCGGCAGTTTTCTGTATGTTTGAGGGGCGGCATCCACACAGCAGTTAAACACTGCAGCGCGATCATGCCTGCAGGCTGAATGGTGAAACAGGGAGAAATCTCCCAGCTTCACCATTCTGTGCGCTGTGGGCCTGAAGAAGAGGAGAAGAGCAGGGAGCTCAGCAGTGACAGGAGATCAGCTCCCTGCGCTCTGGGAAGGGAGGAGGCTGAACAGAGCGCAGGGAGCTGATCTCCTGTCACTGCTCAGCTCCCTGCTCTTCTCCTCTTCTTCAGGCCCACAGCGCACAGAATGGTGAAGCTGGGAGATTTCTCCCTGCTTCACTATTCAGCCTGCAGGCATGATCGCGCGGCTGGCCGATGTGGGCGGAGCCTTCAGCCCGGGATCTGCATAAGCTCCGTCCACAAAGGCCACAGAGTGCATTACTACTCTGGAGGGGGCACAGAGAGGGCATAACTACTGTGAGGGGGCTCAAACAGGGTATTTCCACTGTGAAAGGGGCACAGATGTGTCTGTCCCTGTGTGTCTATCCCTGTGTCTGTCACCGTCACCATGCCCACAGTGTTCTTATGTCTTGACGCAGCTGCATCAGGACGTTCTGTGGGGGCAAGAAGAAGAAGACCGAAGAGGAGGCAGCGTGGCCAGCATGGAGTCCACGGAAGAGGCACAGGGAGGTACACTAAGGATGCAGGTAACACTGCCACATGATCTACACTAGTGTTATCTGTGGTTTTAGATAGTTCTGCAGGTAGCACTACCACATTATTAGCACTAGTGTTATTCGTGGTTTTACATAGGACTGCAGGTAACACTACTGCATTTTCTGTACTCAGCCATCACTGTGTTAGGTGTTCTGTTACATAGGACTGCAGGTAACATCTACTATAGTATCTGTACTCTGAGATTTATCACTGTGTTACCTGTGGTGTTACATAGGACTGCAGGTGATATCAATAACATTATCTGTACTTGTACCACCCCAGATCTGGCAGGACAGTCTTGGAGTTCGGTAGCTACATGGCTTTCATACTATTTTTTAAAGGGGTTGTCTCATCATGGACAATGGGGGCATATCGCTAGGATATGTCCCCATTGTCCTATAGGTGCAGGTCCCACCGTTGGGACCCACACCTATATTCAGAAAGGAGCCCTGCAAGGTGGTGGCTGGAGGACTCTTGTCCGGCCATCACCAAGCCGGCTCCCCATAGAAGTGACTGGGAGTGTACCACGTATGTGCGGCCACCGCTCCCGTTCATTTCTAAGCCAGCGCTCTGCTATTTTCGCCGGCCCCATAGAAAATGAATGGAGGGCGGCTGTGCATGTGCAGTGCGCCCTGCTTCACTTTCGGGGCTACGTTCTGGATATAGGTGCGGGTTCCAGCGGTGGGACCCGCACCTATTAGACAATGGGGGTATATACTAGCGATATACCCCCATTGTCCAAGATAACACAAACCCTTTAATGGGAGGGGGGGCGCCATTTAAATTTTTGCCTCAAGCAGCAGAAGAGCTAGAATCGGCCCTGCCATCTGCAAACAATAGAATTAGGTATTAGAGATTACAATGGTACTATACTACATGAAAAATGGAAGCTGTTGACGCACATTTTTGATCAAATGTGTCAGGCCTATCTACTCACGTCAAGGTGGTTTCTGCAGATGGGTGCCTAAATTTTCTTGTAGTGTGTTTGGAAGCTAGCTGCCTTTTAGATTAAAAAGGATCTTTTACTAAAAAATGAAATACAGTCTGACAGTACCATGTTATAGAGCAGGAGAAGCTAAGCAGATTGATATATAGTTCAGTGTGAAAAAATTCAGGAAAACCTATAGCTTATACATTTATAGTTCTGCATTTTCTACCTTATGTGAACAGCATCAGTACAGGGAGGAGGAGTTATCAGTGACTGATAGCATTGTTTGTATAAGTGTGCATATAGAGATAGCTGTCAGTCACTGATCACCTGCTCCCTGTACTGATCGCACTTTACAGGGCTGCAGATGTAAATGTAAAAGTTACAAGTTTTACTGACTCTTTTCTGACAAAAATATACATCAATCTAATCTGCTTCTCCTGCTCTATAACATAGTGCTTTCAGATTGCATTACATTTTTTTCTTTAAGCACTTCCCAGCCATGTGTCCAGTGCTTAACAGAGTATAAATATAGCTGGTTCCTACACCGCACTGAACATTGTAGGCTTAGGTTAGGCCCAGGAGAGGCAGTTTTGTTAGTATTAGGTACCCATCTGCAGAAGCCACCTTGACCTTGGTAGGTCTGCCTGACACAAGTTTCAGCAAAATGTGCGTGAAGAGCTTCCATTTTTCATGTATAATAGGTATAATAGGTATAATACTACTGTAATCCCAAATAACCTCTAATCCCTAGTTCTATTGTTTGCACGTGTAACAGAGTGCTGCCATACATATTTTGTTTGCTGTAGTATGGCTATCCAGTCATTAGATTGCTTGATGGTAAGGATATGCCTGTTGTTATGTAAGCAAGCAAGCAGCTTGCCATTCCATCCAGCTTGCCATTCCATCCAGCATGCCTGAGGTCCCAGTTCTTTCAAGCTTCACCCCCACTGAGATGATTGGTCATCATAGCTAGTTTTGTCATCATCGGCCTTGTCCTCCTGCACAAGCAACATACCTGCTCGTCCCCATCCTCCAATTACAGCTCCTCATCCTCTACTTCCTCCTCCATGAGAATTTCTCCTTGTGGAACCCCAACAGCCACAAGACCGCCAGCAAGATGCATACACTGTTCTTCTGTCCCTTGTTGCATCAGCTTGAGCATCTTCTTTAAAATAGCAGGGGGGAGACATTGTTGATGCTGTGCAGTTGTCCCTACTGATCTGGTGGTCTCTTTGAAGGTCTTCAGTACGCAACAGACGTCTCTCATGAGTTCCCACCACATGTAGTACTCCACCACACCTGCAATATTTAGTTTGTAATGCAATGTTATATAATGTTTGTAATGTTGATACTATGTACTGCAAACCCAGTTGTTCCAGCATGATCAAGGCAAGCCCAGCGTTAACATTTCTGGCCCAGCCCTCTCTGGAGCTCAGGGTGTGTGTCGGCTCCAACCCCTAGTTCCAGAAGATTCCTGTCAGAGTAGCTGTAGTAAGTGAGGAAGAATGAGCAGTATCCATGCGCTCCTCTCCGATATACTCCAGCTCCAAGCCCTGGAGCCTCTGTCAATGTCATGAGTTTCAGGAGATGCAAGCAAGCAACCTACTGGCTGGATGGTTGGTAGTGCTACCCACATTCTGACTCTGGAAGGACAAGGCATAGGTCTTTCATTTTGCATTTGTCCATTTTACAGACATTCTATTATGAGGTCTAAGAATGAAAAGTCATGAGTTTGGTACAAAGATTATTAAATGTTACTAGCAAAATTGCAATTTTTATCCCGGTAATTTAAAGACATAGGCGAAATGAAATGTCCCTCCCTTTCTACAAACACACTTCACACAGAAATTGACAATTTACTTTTGTCTGTTTTACGATCTGTTTCAGTAATGCATTCACTAATAGATATAAGAATGCAATATTTGTTAAAATGTCTTTCAACTATACATGTAATAGCATGGATGGAGAATGCAATTTTTCTAGAAAGATGTCTTTGAACTACACGGTCTCATGTGTTAATGCATTCAATAACATGTATATAACAATGCAATTTTTGTGGTAAAATGTCTTTGAACTACATGGTCTGATGCAGTAATGTATTTGTTTAAATGGATATAACAATACAATGTTTGCGGTAAAATGTCTTTGAAGTATGCTTTCACTAGCACTGGTATAGCAATTTAACTTTTATAGTAAAATGTCTTTGAACCACATGGTCTGATACAGTATCACGTTCGCTAAAATTGATATAAAAATACAATGTTTGTGGTAAAATGTCTTTGAGCTATAAGGGACATTAATTAAGACCTGCCTTCCTGCATGCTACTCTTGATCTCCTGTGTGCCAGAGTGAGATTCACTTAATTTATTGAGGCAAATGCCTCTTAATAAATTAGGCAAATCTCTGTCAGTCCGTGTGCCAGAAACTGAAGTCTAAGCCAGACAGTGAAAATTACTTCTGATTATACATGAGTGTTTTTACAAGGGGTAATTCTGGAAGTATTGGGTATATAGCTATAGTAACATAGTTTATAAGGCTGAAAAAATACGTCCATCCATCCAGTTCAGCCTGTTATCCTGCAAGTTGATTCAGGATAAGGCAAAAAAACCCTGTGAGGTAGAAGCCAATTTTCCTCACTTTAGAGGAAAAATTTCCTTCCCGACTCCAATCAGGCAATCAGAATAACTCCCTGGATCAATGACTCCTCTCTAGTAACTATAACATGTAATATTATTACACTCCAGAAATACATCCAGACCCCTCTTGAACTCTTTTAGTGAACTCACCATCACCACCTCCTCAGGCAGAGAGTTCCATAGTCTTACAGCTCTTACCGTAAAGAATCCTCTTCTAAGTCTAGACGCAGAGGATGTCCTCTCGTCACAGTCCTGGGGATAAGTAGATGATTGGAGGATCTCTGCACTGACCCCTGATATAGTTATACATAGTTATTAAATCTACCCTTAGTCTTCTTTTTTCTAAAGTGAATAACCCTAATTTTGATAATTTTTCAGGGTACTGTAATCAACCCATTCCGGTTATTACTTTAGTTGCCCTTCTCTAAACCCTCTCTAGTTCTATACACAGTTTAGTGTCATGTGTAAAAGGCACATTAGACAGTTTAGTGTCCCAAGACCCAGCAAGTCATTATGTGGTTTAGTGTGTCTCTTTTCTTCTGGAAGGGAAATTCTAGCTCATACAGGCTCCTTCCTAGGTTATTTCTGGTATAAGGTCTATTTACCAGTTTCGTAAAGGTTAATATCTCAGCCTTTGGAGCTTTGGTTCAATCATACTTGTCACGAGGATGGCAGAAGGTAAACAAAAGTCACTTGAAACAAAGGCAAAGCAAAGTTCAGAGTAATACGGTATACAGATATTGGAGATACCGCCAATTTGTTTTCTTGCTTAC
This sequence comes from Rhinella marina, assembly GCA_900303285.1. Taxonomy (NCBI): domain Eukaryota; kingdom Metazoa; phylum Chordata; class Amphibia; order Anura; family Bufonidae; genus Rhinella; species Rhinella marina. The sequence goes on from ONZH01022755.1 coordinate 14,382, forward strand.
TTCACTTTGTGAGATTGCTGAGTCACATACCCTACAGGTTTTCTTCAGCTTGATTGTTTCTGTCCCCTTGCCGCTGCTGCTGCTACATTTTCTGTTTGTATACTTACATGTATGTTATTATTACTATTATTTTCATTTATTGTCTGTATTATGATTTTTGTGTAAGGTTACAATTTCTATTTCTGTTCTTATGTCTGTAAATCATTACTTCAAATTGGAAGGTAAATTCTGAGCTAGGTGGTACATGTGAGTTAAAGCCCACCTATGTTCGCGTTTTTGCTAAACCGCTTGACTGTACTTTCTTGATTGAGTATGTTCTTGAATATTCATCTCTATGGATAATGTATGTATCATTTCATTTGCTGACATCTAATAAAAAGATTTATACGAAGAGTAATACGGTATACAAGTTCAGACTCGTAGTCAGGCAGTGCAAGGTCAGAAGTCCAGACGAACTTACAGATGACAGCAAGCAAAATTGTAGTCCGGCAATGCAGGGGTCAATAGTCCAGGTAATCCAAGTAGCAGGCATAATAGTAGTCAGGCAATGCAGGGGTCAATAGTCCAGGTAATCCAAGTAGCAGGCAGAATTGTAGTCAGGCAATGCAGGAGTCAATAGTCCAGGTAATCCAAGTAGCAGGCAGACAGGCAGGGAAGGTCAGGGTTAATTGGCAAAGTCCAGTACTCAAAAGGTCAGAGCAGCAGGAAGCTTCAGCAGAGGTTAACAGGTATGACAACCACGCTTGGGCACTTCATGGTCAGTGAAGCTGCCCTAAATACCAGAAACCCCGCCTCTGGGTGGAGACAGTAATCAGGAGGCATGCTCACCTCTGCTATAACAAAGGGACAGGTGCACGCGAGTGCGGTATAGCGCACAAGGGGAGACCTGGCAGTGAGGGCGGATGCGGCAGTATGCTGGCGGGTACCTGCTTCTTCTGTGAGGAAGGCAAAAGCTGGGACCCATGGCGCTGCAGTGTGCAGACTGCGGTCTGCCACACTGCGGTGATGTCACTGACCCAATACTGACAGTACCACCCCTCTTACACCCTCTCCTCCTCCACATAGCCGACTTGGAGAGAAATTTCTTCAGTAAGAGAGGGGCATGAATATTCTCTGCAGATTCCCAAGACTTCTCTTCAGGCCCGTAGCCCTTCCAATCCACCAAATAGAACGTCTTACCCCTGATGATCCTCCAGTCCAGGATGTCCTTGACTTCAAATTCATCATCGACAGTGATAGGAGGAGGGTTCTGTGAAGAGCCTTTGCAGAACCTGTTAAAGACAGCTGGTTTAAGTAAGGAAACATGAAAGGAGTTGGAAATCCGCAAGGTAGCTGGTAGCTTGAGTTTGTAGGCAACAGGATTATTCATCTGATCTGCTGTTCTCTGAAGAGATTCCTTAGTGTCAAACCAGACCTGAGAGAACAGCTCCACATAAGAATCTGCCGCAGGAACCCCCGAGGAAGGCTGCACAGGAAGAGGAAGAAGAAATGTCGCAGGGAGCTGACCAGTATTTAGTTAATGCGCTCCACCTGGCCATTAGACTCTGGGTGGTAAGTAGAGGATAAGTCCAAAGACACATTCAGAGACTTACATAAAGATCTCCAGAAGCGGGAGGTGAACTGTACTCCTCTATCCGAGACAATGTGGTGAGGAAATCTATGCAGGTGAAAAATATGAAGAATGAAGAATGAATAGCTCAGCCAGATGGGGAGTAGAAGGCAGACCTGGAAGCAGAATAAAATGTGACATTTTGGAAAAACGGTCAACGACAACCCAGATGACTGTACAACCATTTGAGATAGGTAAGTCGGTCACAAAGTCCATACCAATATGCTGCCAGGGGACCTCAGGCACTGGCAGTCAGTGGCAATAACAGACCTGCAGGTCTGAACCTAGGAGATTTGTTCTGGGCACACAATGTACAGGAAGTCACAAAGTCTCTAATATCAGTTGACATGGATGGCCACCAGTAATGTCGGGAGATGAGATTCAAGGTTCCACGTTGACCTGGATGGCCAGCAATCTTGGATGCATGTCCCCACAGCAAAACTTTCCTTCGTTTGGATTCTGGAACAAAGATCTTACCTGGAGGAACCTTGGACAGGTTAACTGGAGCCACTGGGACTACTTTAGTTGGTTCAATGATGAACTTGGGTTTGTCTTCCGAATCGTTGGTTTCAAAGGACCTGGAGAGAGCATCGGCCTTGGTATTTTTGACAGCAGACCAGAAATGAAACTGGAAATTAAATCGAGTAAAGAAGAGAGACCAACGAGCCTGACAAGGAATGAGCCGTTGAGCCGTCTGCAAGTAGGTCAGGTTCTTGTGATCGGTGTAAATTATGACTGGCAGAATAGAACCTTCCAGAAGATACCTCCACTCCTCTAAAGCCATCTTAATTGCCAAAAGTTCCCTGTCTCCAATGGAATAGTTTCTCTCAGCGGCAGAAAATAACTTAGAAAAAAAAACACAAGGAGACATACGACCTGAGGCATTTTTCTGTGACAGAACCGCCCCGGCTCCAATGGAGGATGCGTCCACCTCCAAGAAGAACTATTTGTTGGGTTCTGGGCGTCTAAGGACTGGGGTTGAAGAAAACGCCTTCTTGAGGGAAGTAAATGCCATCTCCGCTTCAGGGGACCATTGTTTGGGATTGGTACCCTTCCTGGTCAGAACAGAAATTGGAGCTGTCAAAGTAGAAAAATTATGGATGAACTGTCGATAATAGTTAGCAAAACCCAAGAACCTCTGTATTGGCTTCAAACCGGATAGACGGGGCCAGTCGAGCACTGGAGCCACCTTTCCTGGATCTATTTTAAGGCCCTAATCTGAGATGATGTATCCCAGGAAGGGCAGGGATGACTATTCAAAGACACACTTCTCCAATTTAGCATATAGACGATTTTTTTGTAATCGTTGTAAGACCACCTGCACATTCCTGCGATGAGTTCTGATGTCCCTGGAGAAAATAAGAATATAATCTAAATAGACAACACAAGAATAGAGCAGATCACGAAAAATATCATTGACAAACTCCTGGAAGACAGCAGGGGCATTACTGAGGCCGAAGGGCATAACAATGTATTCATAATGGCCACCCCTGGTATTAAAAGCTGTCTTCCATTTATCACCCTCACAAATACGTATTAAATTGTATGCTCCCCATAAGTCCAGCTTAGAGAAGACCCTGGCCCCAGGAAGTCTATCAAATAACTCAGATATTAACGGTAACAGGTACTTATTCTTTATGGTGATCTTATTCAGACCACGGTAGTCTATATAGGGGCGAAGAGATCCATCTTTTTTTTTCACGAAAAAGAATCCAGCCCCTGCTGGTGAAGAAGACTTCCTGATGAAACCCCTCGAGATTTTCCTTGATGTAATCTGCTGTTGCCTGTGATTCAGCAGGAGACAGAGGATAAACACGACCCCGAGGAGGAGATGTTCCTGGCAGAAGATCAATTGGACAATCATAGGGGCGATGGGGTGGTAGTGTCTCGGCCTCCTTTTTATCAAACACATCCGCAAAAGAATGATAGGCCACCGGCAAAGCTTCCAGATCTTTAGGACGAGATATAGAAACTTTAGGTTGAATGGAACGCAAACACTTGCCTTGGCACAGCTGTCCCCATCGAAGAACTTCTCCTGAGCTCCAGTCGAGTACTGGATTGTGCATCCTAAGCCAAGGCAACCCCAGCAAGAGAGAATGAGACCATTCTGGTAGAACATACAGAGAAATCTTCTCAAGATGTAATACTCCTACCTGCAGTTCCAACGGCTCAGTGATGAATTGTACTGGCTCAGTCAACACTTGTCCGCTGACAGCTGTCATCAGCAGGGGATTCTTCAGCAGGCATACAGGAATGTGATATTGATTCACCATAGCTTGGTGTATGAAGTTCCCCGCAGAGCAAGAATCCAAGGAAGCGGACATGGAGACCTTGATACCTCCAAGAAACAGGAGGACCGGTATTTGGAGAGTTGAACAGTTTTCGTCTAGAGCCACCTCCCCCAATGACCCTAAGCACTGGAGTTTCCCGACTTCTGGGGACAGCTGCGGACACGGTGACATGGACTACCGCAGTAGAGACAGAGTCCAGAAAACATACTATAGCGACGTTCCTCATCCGAGAGCCGAGTGGAATTTACCTGCATAGGTTCAGGATCCGGAAAAGAGGAGGTTAACGGAGGCTGAGACGTATTTGACCTAGACATTCGTTGTGGAAGTCTTTTCTCCTGACTGACCTCATGAGCCTACTCAGAAAACCGAATATCAATTTTTATAGCCAGAGAGACCAGAGACTCAAGGGAAGTGGGCACATCACGTCCAGCAAGTTCGTCCTTAATACGTCCGGACAGACCCTCCCAAAAGGCCGCAACCAAGGCCTCCTCGTTCCATGACACTTCAGATGCTAAGGTGCGGAAGTGGATTGCATACTGACCCACAGACCGACTCCCCTGACAGACGTGCAGCAGAGAGGAGGCTGCAGAAGAAGCTCGACCTGGCTCTTCAAACACCCTCTTGAAAGAGTCCATAAATAAAGCCACATTACTGGTAATGGGTCCAGATCTCTCCCATATTGGATTTGCCCAGGCCAGGGCCTCTCCCTCGAGATGAGAGATGATGAATGCCACTTTAGCTCGATCAGATTGAAAGTGGTGAGGAAGCAGCTCAAAGTGAATTGTGCACTGATTGAGAAATCCATGACAGGTTTTCGGGTTGCCACTGTAACGGAACGGAGCCGATAAACAAAGTCCAGAAGACACTGATTGCACTGCAGCTGTAGGAGCCTGTTCAGACTGTGCTGTAGAGAGAGAATCCAGACAAGCAGCTACATGCTGCATGTAATTCACCACTTGTTTCTGAGTGGTACGCTGTTGTTCAAGTTCCTGCAGTACTTTAGACATTCCAGGTTTAGAGCCAGCGGGATCCATGGCCCAAGCGTACTGTCCCACAAAGTGACTTCAGAACTGAGTTGGTCCTTTAAAAAGCGGGTTTTGGAATTTTCTTAAAAATGTTAAAAATTGCATCTAAATTTGTAATCCATCTAACATCCCCAAAAAATTGAATTGCATTTACAGAATGATAACATAAAGTAGTCATATGGAAAATGTAAAGTAATAACTATGACTCACTATCTGTCTTAAAAGAATAGAAAAGAAATTTACGAATTTTTCTAAATTTTTGGTTAATTTTGGATTTTTATAAAAAATAAAGTGAAATATATTGCCTCAAATTTACCTCTGTCATGAAATACAATGTGTCAATAGAAAAGAATCTCAGAATGGCTTGGATAAGTAAAAGTGATCCACAGTTATTATCAGATAAAGTGACACATGTCAGATTTTCCAAAAAATTGCCTGATTGAGCACATCAGGCAGGTGCATAGCAGTGATCCCAGAGTTTTGAAGTTTGCCGACATGATAATTGTGCTAGTCTGAATACTGTGCTATTCTTATATGTTATATATGTTATCTTTTTTATTGACATGCAGTGATGTCAGAGTAAGGCCTCATGCACACGACTGTTGCCTGGCTGTTCCGTGCATTGGGGACTGCAATGCATGGGCATCATCCATGCGGCTGCAGCAGAAGGATCCAGACCGATTCACCTTGAATAGGTCCATGATCCGCACCCCAAAAAATATAACATGTTCTACACGGAAAGAAATCCCATGGAAGCACTCTGTAGTGCTTCCGTGGGGTTTAGTGCCGGGGCCTATATATTGTGGACCCGCTGTTTGCCATCCGCAATACATGCATGGCTGGGCAATGGCTTCGTGCATGAGGCTTAAGGTGTGTATAATTAAGACACACCCAGTTTCGTGCGTGGAGTCCTGTGTCACAACTAGCAGAACGTGAGGTGCATCTTTTTTGGACAATCATTTTTCTGAAATCTTCTATGGAAAGTAATCGTGTTCTGAGAGGATTATGCGCATATAAGGACGCTGCCCAGTATCAGGACGAAATATCATTCATGGAAAAAAGTATGGTGATGTGTTTAGTAAAATGCACGGTAGTTGTATGGTGGGGGTGTGTATCTCACCCAGTTGTTCAGTTTAGCTGGGTTAGATAACTGAAATCCTGAAGTGGTGCTGCTTCAGCAAGGAGACAGGTTGGTAGTGGGAGTCTTCCAGTCCACACCCCTAGTCCACTACCGAGATTACTTTGAACCCGCGGTGATCGCAGGTGAGACCTGCTTTAATCTAGGGGGGATAAAACAACCCTCTGTGTGATGTCTGAGAGAGGAGGGCTGAGAGGCCACAAGGCTAAGGAAGCCTCAGAAAGGAACTGACCCTAAGGAAGAGGGTTGAAGCCTGTGAGGTCCGGTGTGGCCTCCGCCAGGAGGGCTAAGGGGCCAAGAGGCTACGTGTAGCCGGATCTCTCCCCGGACTCGTATCTGGCGAGCGGACCAGAGTGTTGGAACCCAATACCATATTGGAGAATTGCATTTTTTAGGTGAGCTAAAGAACAAATGATATGTTAGTTAGAGCCCAGACGGGCAGGTGTTTGTTTGGCTATGTTTTGTGCTGGTGCTTAAGTGTAAAATAAAGCATGGATGGACTTGAAAATACCATTTTGTCGGAAGATTTCTGGTTGCTACCCCCGAGAGAGCAAGAGATCCCTTACAAAAGGAAAAATTACACTTTGGACACACACTTAATTTTATGTGCCTTGTATTAAAACGTAAAAAATGCAAGCTTTTTTTGTAATAAATGGATAAAAAAATAGATTTTCATCCAAGCACAAATAAAAGAACAAAAAATGGATATGTTTCTGTGTGATAAACAGGACTGTGATATTAATAGTGTGTTTGATTGAAATAAAAAAACAACGTAAAACCCGGAGAACAAGATGAACACATGATTACTGGACAACTGAATCTGAGGATTTAAATGGACAAACAGATATAATAATGAAGACAAGAACCCAACCCCTCTAGGAAACATATCAGAAAGGGGCGTGGGAAGCATGCAGCCTAGAAGATACAACAGAAAAATGAAACAAATATATCCTGGAGATGATGGTCTCCCAGGATTCAGTATCAGATCCAAATGTGCTAGATCTAACAGACATGGTTTTGGATGAAGACTCAGTAACAGCGCTGTCTAAAGGTTTGAATTTGGATTGGTAGAACAATTTGATGCTGTTTTGTTTGAAGTTGATTTATTTAAATCTATTTTCAAATTAAATCTGCATAAATTATACTATAATGCGAATGAGGTTAACACTGAATAGAAGAAGGTTGAAGTTCCATCCAGAATTGGGTTAATTGTAGCAAAAAATATAGATCAAACTGATCAAGAGGGTATTGAGACACTTTTGAGCTGGGTGATAGTGAACGTATAAATGGAGATTCACAAAAAACAGTTGTTAAACAATTTTTTCTGGTGAAATTAAGTCTACATTTTGTAACTGGGGGTTCCCCCACACCAGCCGGAAGATGTCTGTATTTGTTTAGCAAACAAGTTATGATGGATGTACAAGCCCTCATTCATCCTAAATGTTCACCTAATCCAAGCATTAAAGAGCAGACTGCTCTATATAAATTCCAGACTGTGATGATATAGTTATAAAACCGTCCGACAAGGGGGGGGGACATACAGTTGTATTGGTGAAAAAACAATATTACATAATGGAAGCTGAGAGACAGCTACGTGACATTCACACTTTTACTAAACTGACTTGTGATCCCACCAGTAAAATACAATGTCCAGAAAGACTGCTGAGAAATTGTTTCACCCGGACCCCTTGTTAACCAACTTGGTATTTTTTGCCCAATCCATGGACTATGCCCCTGGCCATCCCATTGTGGCTTGGATAGGTTCCATTACAGACCAACTTTCTAAATATTTTGATTGGCTGTTATGTCCTATGCTGAAAAGTATCCCCTCCTACTTAAAAGACACCAATGCATTTTTGAGGCTCTGGATGGATTTGTTTAGCAGGACGATTTCAAGTTAACCTCCATAGATGTAGAACGCCTCTACACATGCATTCCACGTGATTTAGGTGTGAAGGCAAGTGTGTGATACAGGTAAAAGTGATGTTTATTTGGTATTTGTGGAGGAGGCTCTTGATTTCGTTCTGTCCGACAATACATTCAGGTTTTGGGGATCAGTGGTATCTCCATAGGAATGGGACGGCCATAGGGACTCCAGTGGCAAGTACTTTTGCAAATAGATATCTGGCTGTTTTTGAAGATAGATACAATCCATTTATCAAGTACATAAAAATGTTTTTGCGGTATATTGATGACATGCTTATTGTTTGGTCTGGGTCAAGAGAATAATTTGATAACTTTCTGGATTATCTAAACAAAGGAAATGAGATTAATATGAAATTTACATCTAAGATTGGAGATAGGAATATTGAATTTCTAGATGTCCTGGTTACTGTGGAAGACGGTACAGTAACAACTAAGGGTTATAGGAAACCCAATGTTACAAACTAATATTGCAATATAAAATCTTTCTCCCTCCAAGTGTAAAACCAGCAGTCCCCTATGGTCAGTTCATTAGACTATGCAGACTAAATAGTCAAGATGGGGACTTTTTAGATCAAGCTCAAGAACTGAAGGTACAATTATTGCAAAGACGGTACCCTAGTAAAGAACTGGATAAAGCTATAGACCGGGCCAGTAAAATAAAACAGAGATCTACTTTTTGGACAAACAAAAATAACAAAGAGAAAACAATATGTTTGTATTTTCTTTTAATTACAGCCCTGCAGCGGACATTATACGCAGAGCTATATGTAAAAACTGGCACATACTGAAGCATGATGCAGCTCTAGAGAAAGTCATTGCTCAAAAACCCTTGATAGCGCTCATGAAGAATGTTACCATTAGAAACAAACTAGTCAGAAGTGACTTCAGTATTAAAAAACACTGGCTTACGTCATCCATTCCAATTATAAGTGTTACTATTGTTCCTTCTATAAGTATAGACGCGGTTGTTGATGATAGGCGGTATAGAGTGACATTTCATCATTTGCTGCATAAAAATGTGTAGTGTATGTTCTACGTTCTCCTTGTGGCCACTTTTATGTAGGAAAGACAATTAGGTGCATTTGAGAGAGTCAGGAACATTTAAATTCAGTAAAGACAAGCAGAGGCTCCCCATGTCTGACTGCCTGACTGGAAGCGCAATCTGTGTGAAACTGCCGTCATCTCTCTTTGGCACCTTACACTTCAAAGCCTAAGTATTTTATGGATTTATGAATAAAGAAATAATTTTATGGTGAGTGCTGCATTGTTTCATCTTTTGAAGATTGGACTGTGAAGCATTTGATGCAGATCACCACTTAACCATTGCTTGGCATCCCTGAACAAGTTCCATAACGTTTGACAGCATCGCATCGTTGGAGCAGAGGAAGGTAGTGCCGACATATGTACTTTACTGAAGCATGTTGGCAGGGGCATTGCTAGGTTAAAACATTTGGGGCCTGGGACCCTGATGTTTTGCCCCAGGCCCCAAATGTCTTGCCTGCCTGCGAGGTACATCTGTATTGCTCTCCTCAGGGCAGCAATACAATTGAATCTAATGCAGTGGAAAATCTGAAGGACCTGTGGAGACATCACAGGTCATTTGACCAGTAAAGCAGGCAGTGGTTCAGAAGGACCTGTGATGATGTCACCAGTGCAGGAGAGGAGGGCAGTGAAGAGGAGGAGTCCTGGGGAAAGAAGCTGTGGTGAGGTACCTGAGGAGAGGTAAGTGAAGGGAGAGGCAGAGTTGTGGTTATTTAACTGGGACCGTATGTTAGGGCAGAAAGGAGGGATGTTATTTACATGGAACTGTATGTTGATGGCGGCTATGGGAGGGAGTGATGTTATTTATATGGGATTGTATGTTGGAGGGGACTGGGGGAGGGAGTGATGTTATTTACATTTGACTGAATGTTACAGGGGTCTGAGGGAGGGAGTGATGTTATTTATATGGGATTGTATGTTGGAGGGGACTGGGGGAGGGGGTGATGTTATTTACATGGCACTGTATGTTGGATGGGACTGGGGGAGGGAGTGATGTTATTTATATGGGACTGTATGTTGGAGGGGGCTGGATGAGGGAGTGATGTTATTTACATGGGACTGTATTTTGGAGGGGGCTGGGGGAGGGAGTGATGTTATTTACATGTGACTGAATGTTACAGGGGTCTGAGGGAGGGAGTGATGTTATTTACATGGGACTGTATGTTGGAGGGGGCTGGGGGAGGGAGTGATGTTTGATCAGGCAGGATATTTAAGACAAACAGGAAGTGAGGTAGCAGCTGGTTTGAAACATGCTCCACCATCTTGGCTGAAGGAAAACTCAAGGGTAGGGTAAACTAAACAGCAGGTAAACAGGGTTTTCCTGACATTACTCCCACCTCAATAGCAGCCTCTGGACGCCACCTGACTTGGCTTGCCGGGATGTTTCTGATTAAACTGTCTGATTAGTCGGGGAGCATTAATGTTACTGACAGGTTCCCAGGAATTCTCTTCAGGTCCATAACCCTGCCACTTAATAAGATATTGCAAGTGGTTCCTGAAGATTCTAGAGTCCAAAATTTTTTCCACAACAAATTGTTCTTCGCCATCTATCTCCACAGTATCGGGAGGAAGAGGCATGCATTCTGGAAAAGGATTGGGCATGATAGGCTTTAAGAGAGACACATGGAAAACAAGTGAATCTTTATACCTTGTGGGAGCTTGAGTCGAACCGCCACTGGACTAATCAGCCTTGTAATGTTATAAGGCCCAATGAACTTTTATCCCAGTTTTGGTGAAGGGACCTTAAGTCTCAGATGCCTGGTGGAAAGCCATACCTTATCCCCAACTTTAAATGTTGGTGCCGGTCTACAAGACTTATCTGCTGCCCTCTTGTATGTTTCTTGAGCCTTCTACAACGTTTCCTTCAGTAGTTCTAAATTTTGTTGCAAAGCAGAGATTCTTTCCTCGACAGTTGGAATAGATGGGGTGACAGGTACTCTAGGGAGGATATTTGGATGATACCCTAGATTCGCGAAGAAAGAGGTTTGCTTAGTAGACGCATTCTGAGAGCTGTTATAAGAAAATTCAGCTACTGGAAGTAAGTCGATCCAGTCGTCTTGTAGATGGCAGATATAGCACCGGAGGTACTGTTCTAGAGTCTGGTTGGTACGCTCGGTCTGTCCATTAGACTGTGGGTGGAAAGCAGTCAACAAATTAATATTAATATCAAGTGCCTTGCAGAAACTCCGCCAAAATTTTGATGTGAATTGAACTCCACGATCCGAGATAACCTCATCAAGAACCCCATGGAGACGGAACACATTGTTGACTACCAGATCTGCTGTGACCTTGGTGGAAGGTAAACCGTTGCATGGAATAAAATGCACAGCCTTGGTGAGTCGATCTACTACTACCAGGATTGTATCTTTCCCCTTAGAGGTAGGTAGATCTACAATAAAGTCCATGGAAACAGTCCCCCAGGGGCGAGAAGGGACCGATAATGGCTGTAACAAACCCGTGGGCGAGGCACGTGGAGTCTTGCATCTGGCATAGGCGTCACAGGATGTAACATACCCCCTTACGTCCTTTTGATAATTGGGCCACCAAAAGAAACGAGACAAAAATTCTTGGGTCTTTTGTACACCTTTGTGACCCGCCATCTTTGAGTCATGGACTAATTTTAGAATTTTCAGTCTCATTGTTTTAGGTATATATAACTGCTGCCCATGGGTCCAGACCTTGTTTTTGAGTATCAAATGGACATCGTCAGGTGGTTGAGATAGGAAAGAGTCGGAGTCGTAGGACTCGTATTTCTTCCATCAAATCCTTATTATGGATTACCCCCACAAAATTAGATTCAGGCAGGATGGTCTTGGGAGGAGTCGCAGTGACAGAATCGTTGGAAAACATTCTGGATAAGGCATCTGCCCAGGCATGGAATTCAGCCGGTTCCCTCCGGTTCTCTAGATCCGGTTGTTAAAATTACAGACTTATCGGAGAACCGGGTTACCGGGTGAATCCCGATACGGTGCGGCAGCAGAGGCGGGCTGGGCCGTGGGGCTGAAGGGCACAGGCCCCCCGGGCTGGTGGATGTCAGAGCCTGCGGAACAACCTCTGGTTCCCTTGCTCCGCTGTTAACGGTGGCCGGCGCACTGATATGCCTGCAACGTTCCTCAGAAGCAGACCCGCCAGAAGAGGCCGGGTCTGCATCGTGGGACCGCGCCGGGACAGGTAAGTATAAACTGCCCTCCCATATTGTCTCCATATGCAGCCTTAAAACTGATACCTGCCACCCTGTTACTGACCCCTAATACTGGCCCTGCCTTAACCTAATACTGGCCCCTGCCCCCCTAGTACTGCCCCCCTAATACTGGCCCTGCCTTACCTCTAACCCTGACCTCCAATACTGACCCTGCATTGACCCCTAACCCAAGCACCTGACCCCTAATACTGACCCTGCATTGACCCCTAACACAGGACCCTGACCCCTAATACTGGCCCTGCCTGACCCCTAACCCTAGTACTGGCCCCTGACCCCTACCCTAGTACTGGCCCCCCTAGTATTGACCCCTAATACTGGCCCTGTCTCACCCCTAAGCCTAGTATTGACCCCTACCCTAGTACTGACCTCTAACCCTGGACCCTTAACCCTAATACTGCCCTCCAATAGTGTCCCTAACCCTAATATTGACCGCTAACCCTAATACTTTCTCTAACACTACGCCATACTGACCCCTAAGCCTACTACTGACCCCTAACCCTAATGCTGACACCTAATGCTACATTCACATAACCATATGTGTTTTGCGGTCCACAAATTGCGGATCCACAAAACACGGATACTGGCTGTGTGCGTTCCACATTTTGTGGAACGCACATGCCCAGCCCTATGATAGAAATGCCTGTTCTCGTCTGCGATTGTGGTCAAGAATAGGACATACTCTATCTTTTTTTATGGCCACGGAACGGAACTACGGATTTGTGGCCCTATTGAAGTGAATGGAAATACGATCGTGTGAATGTACCCTAATGTTGTCTCTAACCCCAATACTGGCCCCTAACTGATACCGGCCCTAATCCTAATACTGGCCCTAAGGGTGCATTTAGACGACCATATTTCTGGGTCTGCATCCGTTCCACAATTCATTTCACTGTACTGTCCACATCTGTAGTTCCGTTCCGTGGCCCCACAAAAAATATAGAGCATGTGTCCTATTCTTGTCCACAAAAATAGGCATTTCTATATAGGGCTGGCACTGTGCGTTCTGCAAAATCTGGAATGCATAAGGCCAGTATTTGTGTTTTGCGAATCCACAATTTGGGGACTGTAAAACACTTTCGGTCATCTGAATGTAGCTCTATGCTAATACTACTCCTAATACTGGTCTCTAACCCCAATACTGACCTCTAACTCTAATATTGGCCCGGAACTGACTGGACTGACCGGAACCTTAACTACAACCCCCAATACCTCACGTACCTCACAGTGACCCTAATATAAGACTGTCCACGTATATCTGTACACACTACATCTTTTATATCTCACACCTGACACATAGTATACACACAGAGTACTGATACGTCAGGTACAAGGTATAATAGATGCAGTGGGTAAACGTATATAGTATATACAGCAGTGTACTGATATGTGAGGTACGAGGTATAATAGATACAGTGTGTACAGATATATAGTATATACAGCAGTGTACTGATATGTGAGGTATGAGGTATAATAGATGCAGTGTGTACAGATATATAGTATATACACTGCTGTATATATTATATATACCCAGTGCATCTAGCTTGTCATGTGACCGTCAGCCAGTGACGTCTCACCAGGGCCGGCCTTAGGGTAGATGGCGCCCTGTGCGAAACTATCTCTCGGCGCCCCCCCCCCCTCCCCGAGTGACAGTACTAACGTCATACAGTATAGAGCTATAAATACAGTGTAGAGATATATAGAGTGATATAGGTAGGTAGAGTAGGACAGTATATATCTCTGCACTGTATTTATAGCTCTCTATACTGTCCTATATCACACTATATATCTCTGCACTGTATTTATAGCTTTCTATATTGAAATGTAACCTAATATAGCGCACATACCTCTTACATCCAGTGACGTCTCCTCGGATGTAGATCTTCTCTTTCCTCATCTTCTCCTTTCAGACCAGACGCCATTTTTCAGCCATTTCTCATCTCTGCAGTTAGACAGAAAAAAAATCTTAGTTTACACAGTGTCCTAAAAAATAACTGCGCCCAGCAAATAGTGTTCCGTAATAGTGTAAACATAACGCTCCCCAGAAATAACTGCGCTGATACTGTGCCAGGGTGCCCCCACAGTAATAGTGCCCCCAAAGTCCCAACTAATAATTCTCTGCCAGAGTGCACTTGTTAGTAATAGTGCCCCCAACAGTACTAATGTCCCCACTGTGCCCCAGAAGTAATAATGCTTCCAATGTGCCAGTAACAAGTGCCCCCCATTGATTCCCCCCCAAAATCATGTACCAGTAAAAAGTGTCCCACCCCCATAGATGCCCCCCAAATTATGTGCCAGTAAGAAATGCCTCAGTGCCCCCATGTGCCAGTAAGAAATGCCCCAGTGCCAGTAAAAATGCCC
>ONZH01022756.1:0-50238 GCA_900303285.1 Rhinella marina
GACTGAGGAGCGGCTACTATGCTACTATTTGGGGCGTCGGGGAATGGGTCACGTTGGGGGGGGGGCGTCATCAGTGCCTAGGGCAGCATGAACCCTAAATACGGCCCTGGCCCTAGGCAAAGTAGTCAAATGGCGCCCCCCAAATTGGCCCTGCCCAATATTATAAGCCCCTCCTAAATATAATAGGCCACTCCCAGCAAACACTGTATAGCTGAAATGATATTGTTGAGTCCTGCCTGTACACATCATACAGAGAGGGGAGGACGTGTCCTGGCTGTACTGCCTGCCTCACATCATACAATAGACAACAGCAGGCTACAGCAAGGAAGCTCCTTCCCTCTCCTCAGATCCTGCTCAAGGCCTGTGGTTCACCACCACCATCTGCCACCCACCCGTGACCTGCTGCCCCCCTTGGCTGTCCTCACCCAGCTCTGAATCCTCCTTCTGCAAATGGCAGAGGGAGGAGCCCAGGGTTGCCATCCTTACTTTCAGATTTTTCTGGACAACTGAACCAAAATTCACGGACAGCCCAAAGTTTTTACGGACATACACTCCGCCCCTTTTTTTTACAGGACACGCTCCCTTGCACATCCTCAAAATGCCCTTGAATCAAAAACACCTCAGAATAAAAAGGATTGTCCAGTAGTTAAAAATTAAATATGGAAGCAGCATATGGAAAATAAACAACAATTCTCAGCTGTTCCATCCTGACCGCTCTAATCTGAGTGCTTTGTTTATATGGCTGCAGTGATGATGCCTGTGACATGCTAGACCTTCTGGCATCATTGCTGCGGCCATGTAAACAAAGACTGACAGGGATGTAACGGGCAAGTGTGCACATCTGTCACAATGTTGGTGATGTGCACACTGATGTGCACGTGTGTGCCATGTGCCCACTGCAGCCAGTTCTCAGCATTAGACCACTGACTGGTGATTGGCTGCAGCAGTAACATGCCATATGCACTGGCTAGCCTAAGGTTACACTCATACAACAGTGAAAAACGGACATGTGATGAACGTTTTATTAACATCTGTCACACATCCGTTTTAAGAACAATTGTAGTTTATGGGGTTATTCACACAACAGGTTTTTTTTTACAGCCATTGAATAACGGAAAAGAAATAGAACATGGGACTGTATATTGGAGGAGCTGACAGAAGGAGACTGAGAATGTTATTTACATGGGACTCTATTGGAGGGGCTGATCTTAAAGGGGTTGTATAATCTCAGACAATGGGGGCATATTACTAGGATATGCCCCCATTGTCTGATAGGTGCGGAGCCCAGAGGTGGGACCTGCACCTATCTTGTAAACGGAGCCTTCAAAGTCATGGAGGGCGCACCGCGCATGCACGGCCACCCTCCATTCATTTCTATGGAGCCGCTGGAATTAGCTGGGAGCTGGCTTAGCTATTTCCGTCGGCCCCATAGAAACGAATGGGAGCGGTGGCTGAACAAGTGCGGTGCGCCCTCCATGACTTTCAAGTCTATGTTTACGAGATAGATGCCTGCACCTATAAGACTACGGGGGCATATCCTAGTAATATGACCCCATTGTCTGAGATTATACAACCCCTTTAATTATATGGCACTGTATTTTTTTTTATAAATATACATATATATATAAAATTATGTGTCAGCTATGCAGCATTGTGCAGCCTTCTGTTGCTGGCTGCCATGTGCTTCACCAGCACCTCACCTGCTGGCTGGAAATTATTATATGTCTCCCCTCCACTTTAATTTTCTCTTCACATTTCTCTTATTTTATGTATATGCAATCAGCAGCCCATCATTACCATTAGACGTTCTCTTTCCTCATCTTCTCCATTCGGACCAGACCGCCATGAAGATTTTTCAGCCATCTCTCGTATCTGCAGAGATACAAACAGACATTAGTTTCCCCCATTTCCATCATCTTCACATCTTCTGAACACCTCATCCTGCCACCCCCAATACTGTGCCCCCTAATACTATACTGCAGAAACTGTCCCCTGAAAAATACAACTACCACACAGATAGTGCCCCCTACAACAATTATTGGCACAGAGTCACCTAAAAAATAACTGTGTCCGTACACTAATAGTATAAAGATAATGTCCCCCAAAAATAATTGTGCTAAATTGATACTGTGCCAGGGTGCCCCCCAAAGTAACAGTGCTCCCCAAAATCCCACCAATAGAAATAATTATCTGCCAGAGCACACTTAATAGTAATGCCCCCATAGTGCCCATACTAGACATCGTGTTCCCCATAGCCCCCAGTAGTAGTAAAGCTCACCATAATACCCCAAGTAGTAATAATTCGTCTTGTAATATGACAGAACAAGAAATACCCCCGCTTAGTGTGAGCTAATGTCCCCATAATGTATGCCAGTATAAAATACCCCTATATAGTGCCCCAGTAAATGCCCCCATAGTGTCCCCCATAATATGCCAGTAAAAAATGCCCCTTCTTGCTGCCCCCACCAGATGCCCCTATAGTGCTCCTCTCCCATATAATGTGCCAGTAAAAATTGCCCTCTTAGTGCCAGATGCCATAGTTCCCCCTATAATGTGCCAGTAAAAAATGCCCCTTTAGAGTTACCAGATGCCCCCCATAGTGCTCCACTCCCCCGTAGTGCCCCAAAATAATGCCCCTATAGTGCCACCAGATGCCCCATAATGCCTCCCATAATGTGCCAGTAAAAGATGCCCCCTAAGTGCCAGAAGCCATAGTGCCCCCTATAATGTGCCTGTAAGAAATGCCCCTTTAGAGCCACCAGATTCCCCCATAGTCCCCCAAATGATGCCCCTATAGTGCTCCACTCCCCCATACTGCCCCAAATAATGCCATCAGATGCCCCATAGTGCTGCTCTCCCCTATAGTGTCTCCCATGTGCCTATAAAAAATGGCCCCTTATTGCCACCAGATGCCATAGTGCCCCCATAATGTGCCAACAAAAAAGGCCTCTTTAGAGCCCTCATAGTGCTTCCCTCCCTCATAGTGCCCCTATAGTGCCACCAGATGCCCCATAGTCCAGCTCTCCCCTATATTGCCCCCCCCATAATGCCATAATGTGCCCAAAAAAAGGCCCCCAGATGCCCCCACAGTGCTCCTCTCCCCCATGGTGCCCCCCCCCTTAATGTGCCAGTAAAAAATGCCCCAGTAAATGGGCCAGTGAGAAATTGCCAGCAGGTGCCCCCTATAATATGGCATCTATTAAAAAAAAACAAAAAAAAAACAGTAATACTTACCTCCATCAGCAGCGATGAGGTGCAGGCCTCTTCCGGCTTGTGTCCCGCGCTGTGTGCTGCCCGGCTCAGGAGGCGCGATGATAATGACATCATCGCGCTGCCTGAGTTGGCCTCTTATAGGCCGCAGCCATTAGTGCCTGCAGCCTATCAAAAGAACAGGGAAGGGAGACGCCTCTCCCTCCCCTGCCGCAGCACAGGCATCTGTATCGCTGTCCTGAGGACGGCCATACAGATGAATATAGAGATGAGCGCTTCCACAATGGAAGAGTTCATCTCCTACTGCCCCAACACGCCGACTGCACTTAGATCCAGGGCCGCACCGCCTGTGGCGGTGCGGCCCTGAGGAATTTAAAAAAAAAAAAAGTGAATGGTTCTAGGGGGGGTCGAGACCCCCCTCCAGATGGCGTCCAATAAGCTGGATATGCAATTTTTCTGATACAACCTAAAATATGGTATTGTCATTCAAATTACCACATAAACTCTAAAAAAGAAACTTACTGCAAGACAGAGACATTTTTGGAGATCCTGGGTTCTGTAGAGTTAGGTAGGCCTATTTGTTTACAACAGATGTAATGGCTGTAAAAGATCGATATAAATATAGAATATAGATCCATTAAGCAGTAGTACAGTAATATGATTATTACCGTATGTGATCAGACCTCTGAACTACCCATACAGAGATTAAATAGCTATGTCCTAAGTGAGGTCTTGTCATATGTGTTGCTTAAAGGGTAACACCTGTTTATTACAAAGTATTTGTGGTATTCCCATTTCATGCGTATGACATATCGATTAGCCGCAATAGAAGGTGGCTGAGTGCTGCTTCCATGGCTATTTCTGTAACCGTATCAGTACCAATATCGTGTGGCTACCTCTTCATTGATCCCACTGCTAAAATTGTCCATATTTAATCAACCAATGAAAGCCATGGGGGCCCTGTAAATGTTGGAACGGGAGCAGCAGGGGGATCAGTGAGTGTGAGTATGGTTTATGTTCTTTTTTTTTTTTTCATCCTACCCTGAGGCCTTTCACAATAATTTTATCCCTTAGGCCAGGGATGCCCAACCTGAGGCCCTCCAGCTGTTGCCAAACTACAACTCCCAGCATGCCTGGACAGCCTACAGCTATTAGGGTATGCTGGAAGTTGTAGTTTTGCAACAGCTGGAGGGCTGCGGTTGGGCATGCCTGCCTTAGGCTTTCAATTTACCATGTAGTGTATACAACCTTTGCCTCTGGTTTCTTTTATGTATATATTTGTATTTCAAATGTGAAGGAACTCCTTAAAATGACAGTAGAAGATAGATTATTTTAATGACGTTAAGAGGACCTCCAGTGATCAGCAGGTGATGGCATATACTATTGATACTCCATCATTTGCTGAGGTTGGAAAAAACCTTTCAATGTTAATGGACCATTACTGCTTAATTTAGCAGAAAAAAACATTTGACAAGATAAAAACATTATGAATCTGTGAATCAGCTGTAACAGTGACTATAGTTACATGTGCCAGTAATTTTCCACAGGTCACCACTCCTTGTCCAGTGCTGTATTTTAAAGTGAGTCATGTCTTTTGAAGCTACTATATTCATACAAAACTATTATTTAGTTTTGATCAATTTCTAAAATAAATATTTAATATGTTATATACACTTTGAACATAAAAATGTAGAAATCTTTTCATTCTCTTAATATACTGAAGGCTGTGTGCTAGAACTTGTAATCACTGTTGTTAAAACTGGGCTAAACAGCAATTTTCGGGTAATTATATTTTCATTATATGCACATAAAAGAAGTCATTAAATAATCTAAACAAGAAATAGGGCATTTCAAAGACATGTCTGCCTACTTCTGGACGACCTTGATTACAGCATAATTGTCTAACTGTATGGCTTCTGATCTTCAAGCAAATGTAATATCAAGAAAACCTAAGCAAACACAGCTTTTTAACTATTGCTGCATACAACGTTGGACAAAGTTATCCAAAATCCAGACCACCCATGCCCTTTGACTTGTAAAATATGCCATGAAATTCATGCATTTTTTACAAGTTTTTTGGGTTATGCTTTTTGGTCATATTTTTACTTGCATCTTTTTGTTTTACTATAAAGAAGTCTATGGAAAAATGCCGGAAAAATGCCATACTCAAAGCATGCTACGATTTGAAAAAAAAACTGACAAGGGACAAAAAATGGGGTCTGCAATAGCAGGTGGCAACAAGGACCTAAGGTCCTTGTCTCGTCCGCTAGTATATACACAGTAATAATTACGCTGTGTTTCCTAGCAGGGACCTGTGCTGTAATACATGTAATAGACAGCAGCCAGATTCAGGGGGCATTATGGGGTTAGCACTATCGTGAGAGGGGGCACTAAGGGGCCTTCAGTACTGTAAGAAAGGGCACTAAAGAGGCATTTTATTGTGTTTGTGCACTAAGGGGGCATTCTACTGTGTGGGCACTAAGGAGGCATGACCACTGGGTGTGGACAAAAGGGGGCATAACTACTATAAAAGGGGGTACAAAGGGGGCATGACTACTGTATGGGAGCACTAAAGGGGAATAACTACTCTGTGGGGCAACAAATATGGCATTCTACGGTGAAGGGGTATTAAGAGAGAATAGCTACTATTTGTGGGCACTAAGGAACATAACTACTGTGAAGGGTGCCCTAAGGGAACATAACTACTCTGTGGGGCACAAAGAGGGCATTCTACTGTGAAAGGGTTTTAAGAGAGAATAGCTACTATGTATGGTGCTCTAAGGGAGCATTCTACTGTGGGGGAGCAGTAATAGGAATAACTACAGTGTGGGGCACTAAGGGAGCATACAGGGCCCAGGCTGCATACTGTAAAGTAAACTCCAGACTCCTCCGACTGTCCTGTACTATTAAGCATTTTATTTTCATATTTTTTAGATGACTGAGTTGGTGGGGGTTGTAAGGTGAATGTGGGTGGTCTTAACTAGCTGCAGATGGGTAGGTTGTGGGCCCAGTCTTCTCTAGCTATGCTATGATGAAACCAATGATCTCTCTTGTCATGGTCATGGGTCCAGGTATAAAAAGATCATCAAGATCTCTGCACTGTCCATTTATACATTGTAATGAGATCTCCCCTAAGTTGTCTGTTTTCCCAGACTAAACAAACCCAAGTTTATTAAGGCTTCATTCACACGTCCGTATGTGTTTGGCAGTCCGCAAATTGCGGATCCGCAAAAAAAAAACTGATGACGTTCCGTATTGCATCCGTGTTTCCATTTTTTTGCGGATCCATTGTAACAATGCCTATCCTTGTCAGCAAAACGGACAAGAATAGGACATGTTCTATTTTTTTTGCGGAACGGAAATACGGACATACGGAAACGGAACGCAAACGGAACGCACACAGAGTACCTTCTGTTTTTTTTGCGGACCCATTGAAATGAATGGTTCCACATACGGTCCGCAAAAAAAACATAACGGACACAGAAACAAAATACGGACATGTGAATGAAGCCTAACCCGTCCTGGTACTGCAATCCAACCATTCCTTTAATTACCTCCTCTGCACCCGCCCTAATTCAGCTATGTCCTTATTATGAACAGGTCCCCAAACTTGTACACAATATTCCATGTGTGGTCTAAGTAGTGATTTGTATAGAGAAAAATGGCATTTTTTACATCATCCTCGCCACTTTCTGAACTGGGTGTGTGGTGAGGTAGGAATGTGGGTGGGCCACCGGCTCCGTCACATATACGATCATTAATGCCAATTTTCTGGCATATATGATTACGCAAATCTACAGCAGCTATGAAGTGGCATAGATTTCAGCTTAGGAGCACTGACTGCCAGATGATGCACCTAATTTAAGAGGTGTAAGCCTGATCAGAAGTTAAGCTCCTCCTCCTGCATATCCACAGGGGATATCGAAGAGTGGCATAAAATGACGGTCTTTAATAAATTCTCCCTGTGTCCCTATGCCTCTTTTGATAGACCCTCATTTTATTTGCCTTGGCAGTAGCGATTGGTCACTGAAGTTAAGTTCCACCAATATGGCCAACTTTTTTATTGCCAGTTATTCCCAGTTTTTTACTATTTAATACATAATTGTACATATTTGTGTGATTTATTTAAAAAAAAAGGTAAACTCCTTCCATTGTTCCACTGTTTAAATCTCATGCTCACATGCCCATTATAAACACATTTTCAGGAGGTCAGCATGGGCATGTGTGTAACATTTCTACCATAGCCAGTATTAACTTTTTTCAGCAATTAGTGCTACACTATTGCTTCTGTGCAATCAAACTAGGCGCACTAGCTTTCACATCCCATGCACATCAATAAGCCTTGGGTGCCCATGACCTTGTACCTGGTTCACTAGTTGTTCTTCCTTGGATCACTTTTGGCAGGTACTATCCACTACATACTGGGATCACACCCCACAACTTGCTTTTTTTGGAGATGCTCTAACCCAGTTGTTTAGCCATCATAATTTGACCATTGTGAAAATCACTCAGATTCTTACGCTTGTCCATTTTTCTGCTTCAAACATATCAACTTCAAGAACTGACAGTTCACTTGTAGCCTAAAATATCTCTTCATTTGACAGGTGCCTATGTCTTGAGAAAATCAATGTTATTGACTTCACTTGTCAGTGGCTGATGATGGACAATAAATCTGGCACACCTTTAGTCTAAATTTAAAATATATATACAGTATATACTAGTGTATTTTGCATCAGAATTTTGCACCAAACCGTAGCACAATTTTGAAGCATGGTGTTGCATCTTAAGACACTTGCCTTTATCTTTAAGTCACACTTACATTCCCACTAAGCCATGCCCCATTGTCAGACATAACAGGAAAAAGTGTCTAAAACCCTTAGTATATTTGATGTAAGACATCAATATGAACCAGAATTCTGGCACATTTGCAGTAGCAAATATGCCCTAATATTTGCAATTTTAGAAACATTATAGAAAAAAATTGGAACCAACTTAGCAGCCTTGGTTCTCAAAGGTATATTGTCTCTAGAAGAAGACAGAAAAATTATTGGCATGTATCTGTTCCAGTCTTTCCAATATAACTATAGCTAATTAATCATGAAAGTAGCGCATTTAAGTAGAAGCATGCAATGGTGATTTTCTCATTTCAAACAAGTTATTGAAACAAAGCCAACAACAGTGGTGGGTATACCTCCACAAAAATGTCAATGTCTCAGTAACTTGTCATGTGGCCTTGAGGATCAATTACACCTGGACAATTACACCTCATGCTGTTCACAAGTCAACTTATTGTCTGCTGAAGCATGGCTTCCCACTTTTCTTGAAGAATGGCTCTCAGGTCATTGAGGTTCTGGGGTACAGAGTTACAAGCCTCTATAGTCTCATAGGTTTTCAATGAGATTCAGGTCTGGAAAAAGTGCAGACCGCTCCATTTGAGGTACCCCAGTCTCCAGCAGCCATTCCCTAATGATGCGACCTCGATGAGCTGGCACGTTGTAGTCCATGAAGATGAAATTAGGCCTGTGTTGTTCATGCAGAGGCACACTGACTAGAATAATTATGCTATTTAAGTAGTATGGGCTTGTCACTGTACCTTAGGGCAGTTCTGTTTTAACTAGACACACCTACCCACACTGTAACACCACCACCACCAAAGGCTCATCCGGTGACAACAGTGGTTGATGCATAGCGCACTCCTTGGCGGCCATCATTTATGCTCAGCATGAATCGACTTTCATCAGTGAACAGCATTGAGGCCCATTGGTCCCTCTTCCAGTATAGATGCTCCCTGGCCCATGCAAGGCCTGTGGTCAGGTCCCCTTGTAGGTCGTCTAGCATGCAGATGACGTTGATGTAAATGGTTTTGAATGTGCTGATGTGACAGTTGAGTGCCTCTCACCTCCCTTAAATGTGCCTGGAGTTGTGCTGCGTTCAGCTGTATTTATGATCCAATTCCACGGGTCACTGTTCACAATGAAGCCGTCATCAGTGTGGGATGTGGCCAAGGACATTCACTTCTATGCCTTTTTGTGACTCTTCCAGTCTCTCTCTCTTGCAACCTGCTGATGACAGTCTGTGACACTCTAAGCTCAGTGGCCACTTCCGGCTGAGAACATCCTGCTTGAACCCTTGCAATAGCGAGGTACTGTTGATCAATTGTTAGGTGTTGTCTTGGTCTCATGATGTCAAAATACGAACAGCATGATGAGGAGGACAGTTTAAATACCAATTCTAATTGAACCAGGGAATTTATTGGGTGATTCATGGATCAAATACCTGTTGAGAATTTTGCCTGTAAGCTCCTTGTTAGAAAACAGGAAGTTGTGCAAAAAGTACTGAAACATTGAATAGTTGGACATGTGCATTCAAAAGTTTAGAGAAGGTCACATTAAGTTCACCAGAAAAGGTCAGAGTGCATTTTAGGTATTTAAGTATTAGGGTGGAGTGGGAATTCTTGTGGAAGGTTATGGGAAGGATGGGATTTGGAGAATGGTTTATAAGTATGATTAGGCTTTTGTATGAGTCTCCTATGGCGAGACTGAATATTGATCTGAGTTTAACCTCGACCTTTACATTGTCGAGAGGTACTCGGCAGGGTTGCCCACTTTCCTCATTACTGTTCGACATACTGTATATATATAGAGCCTTTAGCTGTCAGTGTTAGACAAGATCCCATGATTAAGGGGTTTGGAGCATTAGGAGTAGAGGACTGTATTTGTTTATATGCAGATGAAGTATTATTTTGTATAGATCACACTAATTCTGCAAGTGGTTATCTGAACAGTGAGTATGTTTGGGGAGGTTTCTGGTTTTGATATATATTGATCAAAAACTAATGTTATGTTAGTAGATAGGTTTGATCTTTCCAGTGAGGGGTATGACTATGATTAAAGTCTCTGCATAATTTGAGTATTTAAGTGTGACAATCTCCTCTAAAGTTGAAGATTATATACAGTTTAATTGACCCCAGTGATTATTAAATTAAGGTCTAAGATTAACCGAATCGGCTTCCCATATCTAGAGCTGATAGAATCTCCCTAGTCAAGATGGTAATTTTACCCGAACGCCTTTATGTTATAATAAATTCACCTATGTGGATTAAAGTTTTTTTAAATTAATTGAGAGAGTTATCAATGATTTACTTTCGAAAAGGAAGCGGATAAGGTTAAAACAGGAACATATATAAACCGATGAAGATGGGAGGGTTAAACCTTCCATATCTCAAGGGTTATTTTATTGCTGCAAAGTTATGGCTGTGAAGTGAATGGGAAAAAAGTTCTCTATGTAAGCTTTTGGTGCATTGTTCTCCATATGATTATGGAGGTATATTTACCTTGTTAGAATCTGGACGTTTAACCAGTGGGGTCTACTGTTAGATATTGGTTGGGGATTAAGGGATCTTTAATTTGTACCCCTCTCTGGTATAATTTCTATTTAAAGGATCTTTTTGAAGTATCGGGGGACCAGTATTGGGAAAAAAAAATCATATCTTATATGTTGCACAGATTGTGGAAAACGGAGAGATTCTTTCCCTATCCTTGCTGGCTCAAAGAGGGAATTTAGGTAATTTAAGTTGGTTTAGATATTCAGTTGCGGTCAGCAGTGGCTAAGGTTAAGGAAAAAACACGATTGGTAATTGACTCTTCTACACTACCTGAGGATATGATGGGAGATCCGCGCCGTAAGGTGAAAATCTACCAACTCTATAAGGTATTAGTTAAGACACTGTTTAAGAAGGTAGTTTCGAAAGACAAAACTATCTGGCCGAAAGACATGGGGGATTGACTGCTGCAATATTGCCACAGCAGATTAGGAAAATATAATTGTGTATCTCACAATTTTAATAACGTAGTAGTTCAGTTTAATATTATACAAAGAATATATATCACCTCAATACGGTTAAATAAATGAGGGTTAACGGAAACTATTAATTGTTCAAGATATGATTCACCTGAGGCGGACTTTATGCATATGTTCTGGTCCTGCTCAGAGATAAGTAACTACTGGAGCACAATCTGTGAGTTTGTAGCTCAGAAACTACCGCCCACAATTTTAGACCTGGTGTGAGCGGGGCAAAGTTGCATATAGCGACTAACAGTTGCACCGCCATCTGTGCCTGAAATACACCTAATTTAGGCGTATTTCAGTATAGCAAATGGTCCCCAACGTTAAAATTTTCTGACTGTATAAGTAAAATGAGCCCCAAATGACCCACAATGTTTTTATTTTCTGACTGTATAAGTAAAAAATATGGTGCAGTGTATATTTTTATTAGTAAAAGATACATTTCTTGTATAATCAAATCTTGTGCTTTTTACATATTTTCATTTTTACATACAATAAATAAGCATATGGATTTTAAAAAACCATTGCAAGTACCGGTATGTCCAGTAGCCAGACAAAACTGTATTAACATGCTCACAATCCTTACAATGTTTTAAACTTGAAAGAAAGCAAGCAGAAAAAAATACATGTACAACTCCATCATATCTTGTCTCATTAGTTCAGCATTTTTGCACTCCCTTCTGAATATCAGTAAGATGTAGACAAGATGGCAGTTCCTGAGTGAGTTCCACCTCCGGCACTGCTGTGAACTGGACAAATAGACATTCCATCAGTTCTATCTGGAAGTTCAGGCCCACATTTTATTTCCTGTGTACATGTGTAAAAATGTGTAACAAAGCATAATGCCATTTGTTCTCAGTAGTAGGCAACTTAATGAGAAATCCAGAATTATAATTTAAACAGATTTTTGCATTTTCTTTCTTTTCCCAATGAGCACGTTCACGTCTGATACAGCATTTACTCAAGAAGGCCCTAAGGACAAATGAAGATTCAGATACTGTAGAAGCTGCCTAACTGTTTTAGCAGCATGCCTGTCCAGGTTCACAGAGGCACAAACAGAAAACCACATTACAAGATGTACTACCTGGCCGCACTTTCAACACACACATCTATTCATACATTTGGCATGTTATCTGAATAAAACACTGGTTCAAGAAAAACATTTAGACTGGGCAATTTGTCATTCTTAGAATCCACCAAACCTTGTAACGGTTATGCTCAGATTCTTAGGAAATTGTTCTGGACACAAGGACTGTTGGCAGGATGTAACAAAAGTAGGCTTGAGGGTTATACAGGAAATCGGTTCCATCTTGTACTCCAAAAGTCAGAAAACACCAGTAAGCTAGTTTAACACAACACAAACACTATATAGCTATATATTATTTACAGATTATTCTTCACTTAGTTATGCAATACATGCATTCTTCAAATGTTTTCATTTATATGTATATAGGGAAGAATTTTTCAGTTTTGCTTGAGTCTGTGTTGGAGTACTTTATACCACATTTATCAAATGTCATATGCTGTTTGATAAATTTGGCTCATTCTTAAACCGAACACTTTTGTCTAGAAAAGCTACTCCAGTTTCCTTCTCCTCCCACCCACTGGAGTGAGACTGCAACTTGTTTTGCAACTTTTTTAAAAAGTCTCAGTGAGAAATCAGGAGTGAAACTCATTAACATGGCTAACCACGTCCACTTTCCCACCTATACTTCAAAACTGGAACAAGTGGTGTAAAAATGAAAAAAGTTGCAAAATGTTTGCACAAGTGCGCCCAAAACATCACAAAAAACATTTTGCAACTTTATGAAGATTTGAAGAATTCTGGAGTAAAGGCATGATAAATCAGGGACATTGTATCACATTTAGAACAATTGCAAACTAGAGGCACAGTCTTATGTTGTCATAAGACATTGGTCTTTTTCTTTCAACAAATTCATTGTTTAACCCTTAACAGGGGTTGTACAAAATAATTTAAAATCTCAGACAAGCCGTGCAATAGTCTAAAATAAAAAAAATCATCTTATACTCACCTCTTTCTCCAATTCTGTTCTATGTGGCACTGGTCCAGTCCTCCTGCCACTGCTTCATTACAAACTGTGGCAAGGATGTTCCGGTACATGGCACTTGATCTCTGCACCCAGTCTCTTTTCCCATTGTTACACCTATGAGAATAGTAATTGGCTGCAGTGGTCATGTGCCAAACACCATGGTGCATGTCACCGACACTGTGTTAACAAGCAGTGGCAGCAGCACCAGCGCCACAGAGAAGGGCACTGGAGAAAGGGTTTCGTATAAAAAAGTTTAAGCTTTAAATTTTCACTATTTCAGACAACCCCCTTAAAGGACACAATTTTCAAATTTTTTTTGGTCCCTGCCTTTCGAAAGCCATAACTTTTTAACTTTTTCATTCACATAATTATATGGGGGATTGTTTTATGCAAGACACCATTTATGCAAGGCACCATTTAATAATCCATACAATGTATTGGTAAACTGGATGAAAAAAAAAAAGGGTGTAATTGGGGAAAAACAACACAATTCCACCATTGTTTAATGGGTTTTGCATTAATGGTGTTCACTGGATGAATGTAACAATGACACCTTACTTTTATTTTGAACATTAGTACAATCACAGAAATATGTTTTTGTTATGTTTTATTGCTTAAAAAAAAAAAGTTTGGAAAAAAAAAACTTCCATCTCCATACTGGCGCTTATAACTTTTTCTACTTCTATTTATGGAGCTGTATGAAAGCTGTATGAAAGCCGGCTATACCCACCCCCCTGACGAAGCCACGCACAGTGGTGAAACATGTTGGGATAGGGTGATAGACATCAGGTTTTAGACAGTTGGCAGCAAAGTCCTATTGTAGCTATTTATGGAGTGAGGCAAAGGTTTGTGCTAGCGCTGCTTAGGGAAACAGCATACAGAGCGAGACATTGTCCTGGCTGGCGCTGTACAGGGAGACAAACAAATCGCGGTGATCACGTATCACGTGACCGCACAGACCCGCGATCTCCCGGATACAGAGCCAGTTTGTAGTACCGATCTTTCACTGATCGGGGGAAAGGTACCTAGCGTCGATCACATATCGCGCACTTGCAGGTTCACACGCAGGACAGGCTGACGGACAGTCCGGAGCGGTCACACACCACGTGACTGTAACGCTCCAGTGTCCCTCAGTGGCATGCGAACCGCTATACAAGCCTGCTCTGTTGGGGAAGCAGCTCCCCGGTCTTATTAAAACATAGGCAGCATTATCAACACAACCATTGCTGCTGCACGACCAGCCTTTTCTAATAGAGGTTAGTAGTGAACTGTGAAAATAGCCTACATAGAGGGCTCTGACCTGAAATAAGGCAGACTCTCATACAGCCCAGGCATTGATCGCTGTGTGCATAGTGGCAGCACACAGCGATACAACGAACAGAAAGCCTGTTTGTAGTGCAATTATAACAAAAGTAACTATTATAGGCTCAACAGTTCTAAACCTCTATTATTAATGATACTATGTTCCAGAATTAAGGGCTATTACCATTCCCCAACTATATGTTGTCACATAGTATCTATAAAAATATATCCTCATAAAAAGGTGACTCCTGGCTACCTAATTATACCCACAACACGTGGGTGTTAGTACCAATAGGGCACAGCTGCCGGCTGACAGTTTTAATATTTCTGAGTGCAATATTTGTTATTTATACATTTCTAATAAAAGTTAAGTCTTATCTACATAATCCTAGGGAATCCCTAAAGGGGCAAATTTTGTTGATCAAAGGTGTGATCAAACTGGTTTTGTATACCATTTATGCAAGGCACCATTTAATAATCCATACAATGTATTGGTAAACTGGATGAAAAAAAAATAGGGTGTAATTGGGGGGAAAAACAACACAATTCCACCATTGTTTAATGGGTTTTGCATTCATGGTGTTCACTGGATGAATGTAACAATGACACCTTACTTTTATTTTGAACATTAGTACAATCACAGAAATATGTTTTTGTTATGTTTTATTGCTTAAAAAAAAAAGTTTGGAAAAAAAAAACTTCCATCTCCATACTGGCGCTTATAACTTTTTCTACTTCTATTTATGGAGCTGTATGAAAGCTCTCTTTTTGGCACCATTTTGGGGTATGTATGATTTTTTTTGTCTGTGTTCCTTTTATATTTTGATAGTTCATTCATTTTTGGACACATTGATACCAATGATGTTAGTTCATTTTTTGTGTTCTTTTTCTATTTTTGAAATCTTTCCACCTAGGGGACTTGAGCATGTGATCTTTAGATCACTTATACCATATGCACTGTTGTCGAGATGGACACAGCCTTTTCTATAGTTTCTGGCATTGCAGGCTGCATAAAACAGCTGATTAGTAGGAATGCAGCATTCCAGATCCCTATCGATGTTATATTGATGACCTATCCTGAAGTTCACTGTATTGTCTTCTCAAGATAGCATGTATATAGATCTAAATACCATTTTTCATTATGTTTTTGAGCAATGGCAGCTGTGCCGTATGAGATCTCAGCTTTAGGTCACTTGTACATTCCACAGCATTCTCAGTAGCAGTTTCATTCCTACTGTCTGCTTTTATGCTGGGATCTTGATTTTGATCTGCATGGATTTGTTTTTCGAGTCCTGCTGAAGGAGTAGAGGAGGACTTTTGGGCAGCTAACAAGTAACGTTTCCGCCTGTTGATTTTATATTGGCGGATCCTCTCTTCTTCTGCTACAGGATCTTCAAGCACTCCTTCCCATCTCAAGCTCTCATGTACTCCACCTTCCTGGGTTATTGTAGATAAACATGCAGATTCAATCTCTTTCTTGGTTTTTGATTCATGTGATTTGTCCTTTGAGTCACTTATGGTAGTTGTTTGCAGTTCCGATGATGGAGGAATGATTGGCTGACTCCTAATAATTTCTGAAAAAGTAATATTTAGATGTGAATATGTAAACTTGATAAATTATTATATTCAATAAACACACACAGTCTCAACTGCTGATGAATATAATATATTGATTTTATACAAAAAAAACAGATACCTGTAAAGTACATTGTGGTATATATGGTACATAAAGTATTAGGGAATAATCAGCCATCAGGGAACTCCATCTACTATTCCCATGATGTAAGTGTGCTCATCAGCATAGTGGTCATTCATTTTATGACAATGGAACATCCACCTGATAGGACTCATTGCTGTGTGCAGATAGCTTGTCTCATGTTCTTGGAGGTCAATAGAGATCTCTCTCCTATGATCTATTTATACCCAGGATTGTGAAAGATAAGGAATATTAGAAGGTCCAGAAGCTCCACGGCCATGCACACTGGAGTACGTCGGCAAGTAAATGTGCTTGTTTGGTTTAAAATACAGACTTTGCTTCTGTGAGAGGGAATATTGCCAATGCACCTCAGACAGCCTGGCCAGTCATATTTTAAAGGCTATGGACACCTTTGTGCACTAAAAATCAATAGCCCCACATCTTACCGTAATGCAGCACATAATAAAATTGCACTTGTTAGTTTTCTGGTATCAGCTTTGCTTCACAAATCACTCAGAAATGCTCTTCTATGATTTTTGCTGCCTGCTGTCTTCTCCTCTGAGCCTCTGTGGGCGTACCTGTTTATTTCACATACACCAGCACAGATCTGCTGCCCCGCCCCATATCCTGTTACATAGCACAGCTAGCAGCCTCTAACACACAGTATAAGCAAGCTTCCAAGTAACTTGGTATAAGATTTAATTCCAATCCACAACATGGTGAGTCTTACAGTATGCTACAGCCTGTATTCAGCAGATCTATTTCTCACTTTCCATTAGATATTTCTGCTGATAACGTTAGTGCAGATATCTACAGTCAGAACCATGGCGTTTTACGCAGGATAGAGATCTCAGTACTGACAGGTCTCACTACATGCGCTCTCTTCTGAATACAGCATGTGTGTACGCTCTCTTCTGAATACAGTATTATGTGTGCAGTCTCTTCTGACTACAGTATTATGTGTGCACTCTCGTCTGAATACAGTATTGTGTGCAGTCCACACAGTGAGCGGTAATTTCTCCCACACAGATTTATCAAAACTAGTGCAAAGGAAAACAGGCAACCAATCAGATTCCTCCTTTCATTTTCCAATGAAGCTGTGAAAAATGAAAGGTGGAATCGGATTGGTTTCTATGTGCAACTATGCCAGTTCTACTTTACACCAGTTTGATAAATTTCCCCCAATGTATATTGTGCTCTGTAAATTTTATGCAGGATTCCCTCTGTTTTTTAAAGTTGAACAAAGAGTACGCTAATAAAACCCTCAGAATTTTCAAAGTTTCTGCATAAATTTGACCTAAAACTATACCAGATTTTCACACAAATCCTTAAGATAAAGATAGTGAAGATAAACAAGATATTAGACTTGTTACTCAATCATTTATTTATGGGCAACTAAACCAGTTCTACTTTACATCAGTTAGATAAATGACTATATATACAGTGCCTTTGCGAAAGTATTCGGCCCCCTGGAACTTTTCAACCTTTTGCCACATTTCAGGCTTCAAACAAAAAGATATAACATTTTACATTTTTGGTGAAGAATCAACAACAAGTGGGTCACAATTGTGAAGTGGAACAAAATTTATTGGATCATTTAAACTTTTTTGTAATAATAAAACTGAAAAGTGGGGCGTGCAAAATTATTTGGCCCCCTTGCATTAATACTTTGTTGCGCCACCTTTTGCTGGGATTACAGCTGCAAGTCGCTTGGGGTATGTCTATCAGTTTTGTACATCTAGAGACTGAAATTCTTGCCCATTCTTCTTTGCAAAACAGCTCGAGCTCTTTGAGGTTGGATGGAGAGTGTTTGTGAACAGCAGTTTTCAGCTCTTTCCACATATTCTCAATTGGATTCAGGTCTGGACTTTGACTTGGCCATTCTAAGACCTGGATACATTTATTTTTGAACCATTCCATTGTAGATTTTGCTTTATGTTTGGGATCATTGTCTTGTTGGAAGATAAATCTCCGTCCTAGTCTCAGGTCTTTTGCAGACTCCAACAGGTTCTCAGATTTTGCGGGATGAGATGACGGTTTTATTGGTACCATTTTGGGGCACATATGACTTTTTGATTGCTTGGTATTACACTTTTTGTGATGTAAGGTGATAAGAAATGGCTTTTTTGTCACATTATTTTTTTATTTTTTTATGGCGTTTACCAGAAGGGTTAGCTCATGTGATATTTTTATAGAGCAGGTTGTTATGGATGTGGCGATACCTAATATGTTTGTTTTTTTAGAATATATTTTGTTTTTAAAAAATAAGAGCATTTTTGAAACATGTTTTAGTGTCTCCATTTTCTGAAAGCCATATCTTTTTATTTTTTGGGCGATTGTCTTAGGTAGGGGATCATTTTTTGCGTCACGAGATGACGGTTTGATTGGTACTATTTTGGGGTACATATGACGCTTGGGATTATACTTTTTGTGTTGTAAGGTGATAAAAAATGGCTTTTTTGGCACGGTTTTTATTTTTTTTTACGATGTTCACCAGACGAGTTAGCTCATGTGATATTTTTATAGATCAGGCCGTTATTGACGCAGTGATAACAAACGTTTATTGTTTTTTTTTTTATTTTTTTTACATTTGTAACCAATTATATGTGCGGATATAGGATTTTTTTTTTCACTTTTTTTTTTACACTTTTTTGACCCAGACCCACTTGGTTCTTGCAGATCCAGTGGGTCTGATGGCCTCTACAATACACTGCAGTACACTGTATAGTACACATTAAAGGGAACCTGTCATCTCCGAAACACCCCCTGAACTAGAGTAAGCGTTGTATAGTGTAAGTCATGCTGAATCCGAATATGTAAGTTTTATCTTCGTACTCACTTCCATTCCGACGCTGTGCTCCCATAAACCTGCAGTAAAATGCACTCAGTGGACTCCAATGCTCACTCACATAATGGAGAGGACTCAAAGAAGAGTCCTCTCAATGTATTTTACTGCTGCTTTGTGGGAGCACAGCGTCGGAATGGAGGTGAGGATGAAGAAACTTACATAATCGGATTCAGCATGACTTACACTATACAACGCTTACTCTAGTTCAGTAGGTGTTTCGGAGATGACAGGTTCCCTTTAAGCCTGATCAGGCTCCTGCCTTTAGCAGGAGCCTTATCGGGCTTAGATATACTATGGCAAGCGTCCTGTGAAGGCGTCCGGTTGGCATGGTAACCATCGGGGCGCTGTCACAGTGCAGTGACCCGATGGGGGAGGGAAGTCCCTCCCTCTGTGAATCTGTCAAGCATCAGGTTGCTGCCACAGCAGAGCAGCGGCCGATGCTTAGCACCTCCTGTCAGCACCGATGTCTGCAGTTTCAAGCAGCGTGTCAGCTGTACATTACAGCTAACACTCTGCCCCACTGCCGGTCTGCAAATCTTGACTGGGGGGGGGTGAAGGGGTGTCTTGTTCTCAGCACTTTTATTCTATTTACAAATGGTCTAAGACATATAGTCTGAGACCCAAGAAGCCTATCTTGCACCTATGTCGTCTTTATTGCATTAAGACATAACTTTTATTTTGTGTTACACCTAAAATTATTTAATAAACAACCCTGTTTAAAATTAGCAGTGTGTTTGTTTTGCTTGATTTGCTTTGTTGGTATATATCATACTTGGCCGAGATTGCTGGCAGCCGCGCGCTGGCTCCAGCGTTACTACATCTAATAGGTCTTCACTCAATTCACTTATTTCACTCGCTCCACACTGTCTCCTAAAAGCACCCCTTCAATAACTGCCCCCCGACATGTTTCGCTACTACGTAGCATCTTCAGGGGTAACGGGCAGTCTTGATTTGTGGGCGTTGCCCGACTCTTAAATAGCCTCCCGGGTTAAAAATCCCCGGCAATGGCCAATCCTAGTTTCTTTCCCCTCTTGCTGACCTTCCCCCCACTCCTTCATGCATGCCGCTCAGTATCCTCCTCCAATCAGTACCTACCTCCCTTGATGTACCACCTCCTAGCTTGAGTTTTCCTCTTGGATCTTTTCCTCGCGAGGATACCCAAGTCCCGCGCATACACATATACTTGGTGTATTTCTTTTCTATTCTTCTACTGCGCATGCGCTGGGACTTAGAAACTTTCTCACCTCGTTCCTTCATTGCGCATGCGTCAGAACTTTGAAACAATTCTCAGCTCATTTTACTGACTCAGAATTACCTACAGTATCAATTAGGTCTTTTTCTTTTCTCTTTTATCTCCTCCCTACTGAATTACATGGACGATATAAAATCGTTGGTGATTGGCTTTGTTAATTTATTTACATTAGCCATTTTATTTACCATTATCACCTTTTGATATCAAAACACAGAAACTACATTATAAACATTAAATTTTATTAAACCATATATATGCTGTATATTATTATTACTAGTGTTTTTTCTATTTTTTTATTATTTGTTATTTATTGTATTTGTTTGTTATTATTATTGTTTATTTTCTATTTTTTATTTTTAGTTTTTTATTTTAAATGTTGTTTGATCCTTTCATGATTATTTTATCTTCTATTTTCATTTTTTACCTTTATTTTAAATTTATTTTTATTATTCTTAGACTATTTTTATTTTATTCTTAATCTTAACTTGACCAGAATTTTTGGTCAGCTGTTTTTGATTCTTTCAAAGTCCAATTTGGAAGGAAGAGGAATATGGGGGGCCCACTTGCAGGAGATGGGAGATTACAGATCTGTGGGGCCTTTTTGGTTTTATGGTGCATTTCTGCACCCAAATTTACTCTTTGTGTCTTACTGTATGGGCAACTTTGTTTCTTAATATCTTTTTACATTCATATTTTACATTTTTCATTTTATTTTATTTTTAGAAGGCTATTTACAAAAATGAGACATATGTAAATCCCTCATTGAGACCTTGCGGGGATAAGCTTTTCAAACGGTAAATCCATCGTGCTTCTTCTTGTTGGAGCCTTCTATCTATATTACCTTGTCTGGGACCTGCTACAACTTTTGTGATCCCCCACATTATTAAGATCCTGTCATCTCCTTTATGCACATTTTGAATGTGTTTTGACAGAGTTGTGTCACTTTCTGTATGAATACTACTCAAGTGTTTAGATAGTCTTCTTCTTAGTTCTTGTGTTGTCTTTCCAATATATAGCTTTGGACAGCCACACTGGATGGCATACACGACGCCAGTTGTCTTACAATTAATAAATTGTTTGATTTTATATGTTTTTCCATCCACTGGGTTCACAAATTCCTTTGTAGGTTTCATTCTCTTACAAAATATACAGTCACCACAAGGGTATGACCCTACTGTTGGTAACCAAGTATCTTTGTTCTTCTGGGGAGATGCTTTCCATTGAAAATGGCTATGAACTAACATTTCTTTGAGGTTTTTCCCTCTTCTACATGTTATTGATGGATATGGCGAGATGATCTCTGCTATGTCATCATCCACTTTCAGAATGTGCCAGTATTTCATCAGTATTTGTCTTACTTTTTGATATTGGACATCATATGTCCCTATACAACGTACCACTTTGCTTTCTTTCTGTTTATGACTTGTCAATAGTGCCTGTTCTGTTTCCTTGGCTCTTCTGTATGCCTTATGTAGAACTTTTTTTGGATACCCACGAGATGTAAATCTTTGATAGAGTTCTTTACTTTCTTTCTCAAAGGTTTCTTCAGTGGAACAGTTTCTTCTTGCATGTAGGTACTGTCCCACTGGTATTCCTTTCTTTAAAGGTACAGGGTGGTAACTATGCCAATGTAGTAGATCGTTTGTTGCCGTGGGTTTCCTATATATCTTAGTTTGGATTGTTCCGTCAGGCTGCAGGGTGAGATTCAGGTCTAGGAAATTAATGGTTGTATCATGTATTTCGGCTGTAAATTTTAATCCTAGTGTATTGTTATTTAGTTGTTCTGTAAACTGAAAGAATTGATCCTTAGTGCCATCCCACAAAATTAAAACATCATCTATAAATCGCCCCAATACGTGATGTGTTGTGTTAATTCTACAAAATAATCAGTGAAAACTACTGTTTCTTCCCACCACCCTAGAAATAAATTGGCGAAATTTGGTGCACATTTCGTGCCCATTGCAGTACCTGTAATTTGTAAATAAAATTGTCCATCAAAAATGAAATAATTGTGTTTTAACAAAAATTCTAATAGGGTGAGTATTAACTTATTGTGCTCGTGATATTGTACTCCCCGAGTGCTCAAATAATATTGTACAGCTTCTAATCCCAGATTATGTTGGATACTCGTATATAGGGCCTCTACATCTAGACTTGCTAGCTTAGTAGTTGCATCGACATGTATATCCTGCAGTTTGACCAGAACATCCTTAATATTAATAATACAATAATATTGTTCTCAGCACCATCCTGAACTGGCGGGGGTGCGAGGGGGGCTTGTTGCGCCAGCCATCCTAAACCGCTGCCACCACAGAGCAGCGGCCCGATGGTTATCCCCTGACCACGGCATGAAAGGGGTTAATCGGTCGTTCGAAGCAGTGTCAGCTTATATTAGAGCTAACACTCTGACACCACGCGTGGGGGCTGATTGTGCTGCAGCTGAAGGGGGGGGGGAGGGAGGGAGGGAGGGAGGGAGAGGGAGACACTGCGCGCTCCCGTGGAGCCAGGAGGAGTTTGAGAGAACCCGTCAGATGACAGATTCTCTGTAAACTCACTGAGAACAGCCTGCTGTGCATAGGAAGCACAGCAGGCTGTAGAGTGAAAATGAATAAAGAAAAATAAACAAAACCAATTGAAGAAATGATTTTCTCCACAAAACAAATGAATTTGTGTAAAAAAATTTTTTTTTTACAAAGGTGTCCATATCCTTTAAGTCTGTACCCCTCAGCCCAGGAAGTGCAGAATAATATCAAGAATCTCATTGCCAGCCTAAGATTCTGCAGAAAGACTTTAGAAAGAAAGAAGGAGAACCGGAACCTTCATCATTGCTGCCATCCATACATTGCAATTGAGGAGGGCTTGCACTTTGTTATATGCCTTGGAATTGTGCCTTGATACTGTTGGATGAACTACTCCTATTCTGCACGTTAGTAAAGAGAGACATATTTATTTGCACCAGTTAGCCTGGTCACTGACTCCAACACCACTCGCCATCCATTTCATAATGGGCAACCCAAATACCATCCAGGCAGAAGCCCCAACATCAGGGTGTGCTCCAAAAGAAAAAATGTTGCACCCTTCTGGGTCCAACAATCACGGCCCTAGGGGGATATTGGCACCATGAGTCAGTGTCACTACCACTCCCATTCTCAGCAATCACCTCCTGGCCTGCTGTTGCACTGTCATAGAAAACATTTACAGGAAACCATTGCTGGATATTCAGTGGATGAGTTAATCAGCCTTAACAGAGAAGGCATCAAGAATGAATCAAACTTCAGTGGTGTAGCATGCGAGGAATGGGGTGGTTAATTCACTGTCTTGCAGGTAGCACACATTCTGCCATCATCTTTCAGTGAATAAGTGACTCAGTCTAATGCCATACCTCCTAACTTTTGAAAATTGAAAAGAAAAATGTGTGTGGTGTACATCACGGCAGTTTTTTTCATACTAGGCCATGCCTCTAACTCTGCCCAAAGCATAATTACTTGAGCCCCTGCGGCAATGTTTTACTTGTGTTTCAATGTCCATATAAATATTACCCCTCATAAATCATCAGATTGTAGATATTTTAAGGTACAAATTGCACCAAATAATGAAGTTCTGGTCTAATATACAGGTAGAAACCATACAAACACTTTAGTAAGGAGCAATTTAGTAAATTTATTAATGCACATTTATGCATTAATCCTCCAGGTCAAAAAGAGGGACATTTAAGGATCAAAGAGGGACAGAGGAACGGGTCAAAAAGAGGGACTGTCCCTCCAAAAGAGGGACACTTGGGAGGTATGTAATGCT
The DNA here is from genome assembly GCA_900303285.1 of Rhinella marina. NCBI lineage: Eukaryota > Metazoa > Chordata > Amphibia > Anura > Bufonidae > Rhinella > Rhinella marina. The sequence continues at coordinate 24,000 of ONZH01022756.1, forward strand.
ACACTCTGAGTTCAGACTGGTTAAGACCTGTGGCCTACAAGATCGCCAGGTGTACAGGCATTGATAAGTCATCAGAGCACATGTGTCTGGCTCTCTCATAGACAGCTCACCACTCCAGTCCACAGTCCTCGAGCACTGCTCAGTGAGCATTGTGGCCCTGCAGCCAGGTAATATATTTTTTTTTTCTTCAAATGGAACTTTAGTGAGAATGAGGGGGTGTAGGGGCTAAGTATGGATTGGGACTCACCTAATTATGGAGGATTATTAGTGTGGAGGTTTAAGTGGTATCTGCACAGCAGGCCCATGGGAATTTTACTAGTACTACTCAGAGCAGACTGAATTTAGGCCTCCCCAATAGTAATGCTCTTTAATGTCATAACGACCAAGCGCTGTACGGCGCTGAACTAAAGCTCCTACAATTTAGAAGGAGCAGTCAATGACAGCTGGGGACCTCAAAGAGAAGACAGAAGTGGTTTATTACCACTCCTACCCTCTCCTTTTCTTGGTGTGTAGCACTAAACACTATTTAGTATGCTTCCTTTAGCGGAGCCGGTGATGCTGTGATCGCTGGGTGCCTTAGGAACAGAGCAGAGCTGCTGGGTCTTGGCAGACCCTGATCAGCTCTCCCTGGAGTGCCACAGGTTAGGGAGCGCAATACTTGGCTTGGCCCAGGCATCTTACGTTGAGTCACTGGCAATATATCCAAATGAACCTTTATTAGCCAAGGTCCTAAGAACAATGTGTTTCTGGACCCTAGGGCCTCTTCTTTAGGTAGAACAGTGAATAAAATCGAATAAAACTAATAGTATTTAAAACATAAAATCATGTCAAAAACGTGAAACAAATTTGCCATCCCACTGGGAAGGGTTATAGAAAATATACATATATAATGTATGTCATATAGTTAACTATATGAAAACATATACAGTATACACCAGAAAAACATCATAGACAATAAATAAAAATATTATGAGGAGCAAGTTCATGGTAAGCCACTGACATATTCTGTTGGCCATATGGTAATGGAAATGTTCAAAAAGCCATGGAGAGCAAGATATAATCTCCTAAGGTGTTCCCCACTCCTCAAACACATTAAAAAGTAGAGATATTGGAGTGGAGCAGTAGAAGCTTCTCTGGTAGCTAGGTAACTACAGTCCCGGCTGAACAGTACCTATTGTACATGTGCACTGTAGTACTGGCACATGCATAATACATTAGAAAACTGAGACAGACTCCAGCATTGCTCAGGAACAACTATAATACTAACAGTGAACAATGCTAGAAGATATATGAACCTTTTTATAGTGGCACAAGAAAGTCTGGTGGGGAAAGTCTATGCAGTCACTAGAGTAAAATATTGGGTGCTCAGTGTGTTTCGAAACTAACACAATTGATTAGCTGAAGTGCTGAATATCCACAGTAATTCAACCACAACCTGGCTGGCAATCAAAGTGAGGGGACCCGGGGCATTGATGACAATTACCTTTATATAAAAAATCCCCATTAGTGTTGTGCCTAATTTGCACAAACCGCAAGGTGCTCTTTTAATCTTACATATGTCATATATGGTACCCAGTACAGTCCTACTAAACGTATGAGAGCCATTTCTTCCTAACCCTAAATTACTGTGAAGTGGAAACATAGAGGAGCCACAGCTCACCCACAAAGTAGTAAACCATGCAAACTCACTGTGTGGTGCCCCTGAGTGCTTAAAAGGGATTGCGCCAGGATAGGGGATAACTGATCACTGCAGGTGTGACTGCTGGGACCCCCATCGATCCTGAGAATGGGGGTTCTGTTCCCCTGTCGAATTGGCAGGCTGCACATGTGCCCTCCTGGTCCATTCATTCTCTACAAGGCTGTTGAAAATAGCTGAGTACTGTACTAGGTTATATGAATAGAGCTGCAGTGCATATGACCAACCTGCCTGTTTATTTTGGAGGGCCCTGTAGGGGGTGGGCACCCCTTTTTTGTGATTGGTAGGCGTCCCAACAGTAGGACCCCCACTGATATAATAGTTATCCTAGATAGGGGATAACTTAAAGTATATCTTCAGTTATAACCAAGTTTTTATAAATGAATAGTAGAATGAATATAAGAAAACTTTGTAATATATCCTATTAAAGAATTATGCTTCCTCCTAGGCTTCACAGGATGCTTACTTCTGCCTTCCCTTCTCTCTGCCTCTTATCTCTGTTAGCACTACATCTGTGACTCCAGCCTCACACGCAAACGTCTATGAAGAGGAGGGGGGGAGTAGTAGAACCTTATGCTTAGCCTTAGATATAGAAATTTGGAAAGTGCAGCAGAGCTAAGAAACTGCAGTTGGTTTGTGTCTCATCCTCCTTCTTCCTCTCTCCATAGATTTTAATGTTAAACACAGGAAAGGACAAAGTAGTCTGATAAAAGATAGAAGACTTTTTGCTTAATAAGATACATTACAAAGTTTCTTATATTCACATGCACTATTCATTTATGAAAAGTTGTTCTATAACTGGAGGTACGCTTTATTATTATAATACCTCTTTGACTTCTACAAAAATAGACTTTGCCATAGACATAGCAGCAGCAGGAAGAAAGACGGGAGATGGCAAGTGTGCACCGTCTCCTCATACAGCTGATCGGCGGGGGTGTCGGACCACCACTGATCCGATATTGATGACCTATCCTCTGATATGTCATGAGTATCTGATCAATGGGGGTCTGACACCAGGGACCCCCGTTGATCAGCTGTTCCAGAAGGCAGTGGCGCCGTTGCCTTCAAGTGACATCACGTTCATCGGTCACATGGCCTAGAAGCAGTTCAGCCCCATTGAAGTGAATGGGGCTAAGCTGCGATACCAAGCACAACTGTTATACAAAGTACCGCGTTGTGCTTAGTAAGCAAGGAAAAGGCTGCGGTGCCCAGAGCGCCTTCTTAGACAGATGATCGGCGGGGGTCACAGTTGTTGAACCCCGCCAATCAGATACTAATGGCTTATCCTGAGGACAGATCAAAGGTATTTAAATGTTGAAAAACCATTTTAAGTATTTATGAAAAATACACAAGTGAAAAAACTTCACTTGAAATACTAACATTACTAATGAAGAAAATTCAGGACAGGATAAAGTCACTGAAAAGATGAGAAATGATGTGAGTGCCATCTGCTGGTCTTACAAAGAAACACGTTTGACAATTTCTCAGTGATAGTTTGCAAAGATTGGAAAAAATAGTATAGGAGTATAATAATGACTATGACTGACACAGGGGCGGACATACTGCCTGTGCAGCCGGTTCAGCTGCACAGGGGCCCAAAGTGTGAGGGGGCCCTCCAGCTCAGCTGTCTTTGCGTCGCATAGGACGCAAAGACAGCTGATTGTAAAGGTGAAGCAGGGCAGCCTGCTCCCTGCTTTACCATTCATTACTCCATCCAGAATGTAGAAGGAGCCCCCTGGCAACCTGTGTCTCGCTATCTTACTTCAGTCTGCCGTGGCCCCGCCTCCTGTGAACAGTGTCATAAAGCGTTTTAAATGAGCTCAGCCAGGCCTGTGCTGAGCCACTTCACTGTCTCTAGGTAGCTCCGCCTCCCGTTTAACGATACCAGTAGCTCCGCCCCTTCGGTATCTCTGCCCACATCTGGTCCTCAGCTAGCTGTTCTGCACTTTAGACTTGGTGCTGAATGAGTGAGGCCTGCAGTGACAACTTGAGGCGGTATGTGTGCCCACTGTCCCTGCCAGGCACTGAATTTGACTAGGTATGTTGTTTTTTTTTACCCCACCCATCACCCCTGTCCCCCTCTGGCCCTCCTGTGACTGTCCCTGAGGGTGCATTCACACAACCTTGACGTGTTTTGCGGTTCGCAAATTGCGGATCCGCAAAACAAGGTTGCTGCCTTCGCACGTTCCGCAACCCATTATAGAAATGCCTATACTTGCCCGCGGTTGCGGACAAGAATAGGACATGCTCTATCTTTTTTGTGGGACCACGGAATGGAACAACAGGGTGTGCTGTCCTCATCTTTTACGGCCCTATTGAAATGAATGGGTCTGCACCTGTTCCTCAAAATTGCGGTCCATGTGCCATCCACATATTTTTGCAGAACCATTGACTTAAATGGGTCTGCAGTCTGCATTTTGCAGAGAAGTTTAGGACATGTCACATCTTCTGTCATACGGATGGGATGCAGATACATAGAAGTCATTTGCTTTCCGCATCCGTATGTCTGTTGCACAAAGGATAGAAAATACGACATGTCCTATACTGCTCCGCAACATGCAGGCAGTTAATGGGTCTGCAGGCACATTCCTTGCACAGGGGCCCTCTGTTGTCTGTGTCCGCCCCTGGACTGACATTAACATAATTTAACTCCTTAACTACCAAGCCAGATTGAGTCTTAAAGGGAGCTTGAACTCTGGTCCTTAAATACACTGGAAAGATCTTATTTTTTTTAGTTTTTTTGATTGTACAGTTCTTATGATTATTGTCAGGGCAACAAGAATGACCCAAGTCTTCTCTCTATGAGATATCCTCAAAACATGATCTGTTGTGGGCACAGCGGGGCTGCAGATGTCCTGCTGCAATCTCATCATTTTTGATAATGCAATATATGAGGAAAAGTGCAGGTAGCTATACCCTCCATGATATCAATGTATCACAGCAGACACACATGCAGTGCTCAAGCACAGTACCTCTGAGTTGTACACAATCACAATATAGTGACTATAAAAGTGTAGGGGACCTTAATGTATTTCTATATGCCTCACATTTCATATAGAGCCATATCAAGGTTTCTTCTGCTGAATTCCATTCACTCAGCACTGCTGTGTTCTTGAGACCTGGGGAATACCGAGTGGGATTTATCTATGTATTTATCAGTTTTCTGGTGAAACTCTAAGAAAGTTACAGGTTTTATGAAGTTCTCCTTACAACACAACCAACTTTAAAGGGGTAGTCAAGCCCCATATCAATTTTTAGCCCCTTCCCCTGGGTCAAGAGCCCATTAGGGAAAAAGTCACTACTGCAGCTGCTCATTGGCTGCAGTAGTGCACATGAACCCGTCCATACCAGATTTTTGCCTGAAGCGCTGCAAGTCAAGAGAAGACATCGGTGGATCCAAGGAGCCAGAACTGATCACTGGAGAGCAGGTAAATATACTTTACCTGTCAGGTCCCATAGTGTGGGTGGGGTGGTGGGTTAAAATTGATATAGGGATGGACAACCCCTTTAAGTTTGCGGTGTCTGGCTCCCCTTACGTGATGACAAATGGCCACAAGGGGAGCCAGACACAGCCATGGCCAATGATTGGTTGGGGCAATGTGAAACTGGATGTTGTCATCAATGGAGCCCAGCGGAGCATCACAGGCCTGCAGGAGACAGAGCAGAGAGCCAACGTTGGAAAATTATCTTCTCTTTGCAGGTCCAGTAGAATGGGGGGGGGGGTGTTCTTTTGACTGTATGTGCAAAATATAAACTCTTATGGTGTTCTCCTATTCATAGTTTCTGCGGCAATTCATCCCATTCCTGGTCCCCTCTTCATGTACATAAATGGCCACCTGATTCTCTGGTTATCGTACACATAGTGAGTGAGATTTAGTAGTCTAAGAAACTCATGGTATCCATCTTCTACCGCAGGCATCTTACGTACCTGAGAGCAGGGGGGAGTGAGTCTGACTACCAAAACACATGGGGGGTGATTTATCAAACTAATGTAAGTAGACCTGGCTTAGTTGTCAATAGCAACCAATCAGATTCCACCTTTGTTACTCACAGCTCCTTTGGAAAATAAAAGGTGGACTCTGATTGGTTGCTATGGGCAACTAAGCCAGTTCTACTTTACGCCAGTTTGATAATACTCTCCCAGTATGCATAGAACGCGAGAATCAGGCAACAATTTACAAAAATGAAGAGGGAACAAGAATACAGCAAAGCCTGAACCAGAACAGCAACACTGAAAAGCAGGCACCAGGTACAGTATGTTACCTATGCATTGCCTGTATATTGACTTTTTGAGGGACAAACCAGAGGGCTGCTTAAAAAAGCAAAGTCTGCTGGGAGAACTCATCTCCGGAGCCTGCAAAACTGGGAATAAAGGAATAATACAGACTATAACTCCGACTAGGTACATGATAATGTATTTACATGGCTGTTCAGCTTTTAATGTAGATTATTTCTATACATGACCTGTAAATAGTGTTCAACAGTGAACCTACACTTTTTTGTAACATGCCCCTGCCAACAGCTGGGTGCCTGGCTCACTTGGCATTTACAATCCCTTAGGTATTGCTATGTGGCTGGGCAACCGTCCAACACAAGCACTTTTACCTTTTGTTTTTTGCCACTTTTTATTGAAGACCTGTAAACTTAACAAGCTGGGCCCCCTCTTCTCCTGTCTATAGGTTCCTTACACATTTTAGAACAAATTGTCTACAATGTCTGAAATTTCATTAATATGTTGAATTATTAGGCAGTAAAGTAGCTTAAAATATAAATGGTTAATACCATTAGTGACCCTCCAAGCTCACTAAGTATACTGTATATGTAGCAGTTACCTGGTCTCACTTAGGCCAATTAGAGAAAAGGTCTAGTTTTGCTTTAATTTTTCTGGCTTTTTGTTTGCTTAATTTTTTGGGGGGCAAAAAATGCTGCAGCTGTATATTTGTTGTCAATGGCAGGGTCCTCTCCTCGACGACTAAGCCTTTGCATATATATATTTTTTGCTCTATACAATGTACAGTAAGTATACCCTTTTTCATATGTAAGAGCCCTGGAATTAATAGAGCTTTAACATAGATAATAATATAATAATTATGAAACTAAATACTTGTGTTTTAGTGTCTTTATTGTTGGTTTGTACCTTTTTTTAATTAAATGCAGTACGCTCGAGGTATAGCATTTATTTCTGGTGTTTTCCCCATAGACTTCTCTATATGCAGCTTTGGGTGAATCTAATCAGGATAAGTTTTTAATGGGTACCCTCATTATAGTCATACCCTAACTACAGTCATGTGGGGTGTCATTAGCATGGACAACATAACTATAAGCACAGACTTAAACAGGATTGGAGAGGGAATATGGAGTGTTGTGGTAACCGTTTATAATCAAGTTATAATATATAATGAGGATATATACTGTACATAAATATATCTCTCTCACAATAACATTATAAATCAGTGGCTAACGTGTCCCTGCATAGTTTTGTGCAGCGACACTCCACCAACTGGTTACCACCCCACTGTACCCTTACTGCAGACTGCTAGCAATTCATTCAAGACTTCTAGTAAACATAATGGCACAACATACAGACATAAGAAGAGATGTTCCAGAACTTAGCAAGTAATTACTAAAACTGACATGTTTGGAGAGGTGACAGGTCCTCTTTAAGCTGTGTGGCATCTCTGTGGATGAGGTAATGTAGCTTTTGTACTAAGAAGAGAAGATTTAAGCTAGACCACTAAGTTGATTGGGTTTCAGCCATGAGACTTATTGTTTAAATCGCACATAATCCTCCTATGAGCCGCACCGTTCCAGTTCATTTGGTTACTGAATGCAAGGAAAGAGCTAAGCCAAATCATGAGCTGCACCTTTTTGTACTTGACCATTGTAAATAGCAATTGTAAAGGAATTAAGGATTGTGTAGTGGAGACTATGCAATAGCTCATGATGATCCCTCGACTTGTGCTTGTCTAAGCAGGTATTTACTGGTAAGCAGTTGTCTCAACAAGCCATTGATTTATTTGTCCAATACTCATTGGCTGAGTAAATATCAGACCATTGTCAGAGGAATCATTTTTGATTTATGAAATTTGTGATCAAGTTACCATACGTCAGGTATGTGCACAAGGCAATCTGAGACAAAATGGGTATAAGTTTTTCTCTGATTTAAAAAAAAAAAAAATTCCCTTATAATACTGATATATTTACAGTTTTATGGTCCTATAATAGTCAAATGAATTTCCTAATTTGAAAGTCAGGGGACCTTTTAGTTATGCTACTATCGGAACAAAGTATCTGGGACTAAAGATAATAGACTCACAATATGATTTACTGCGAAGATCATAAGGATCTGTGTACGTCAATAAAAATTAGAGACATGGTATGGTATCTATGGTACATCACGTCATATACACATATAAAAGGTCTGCACAATTATTCAAATTAATTAGATTCAATGCCATTTCAGTAAAGCACAATTCTGATTTTATCCAAACTGTGAAATCAATAGTAGCCCCCCACCCGCCAGCAGGTGAGGCTAGTGTCAGACTGCAACAACACCACAAAAGCCTGGCACTGAAGCTGGGCTCCTGCTTTAACAGCCAGGATCTTAAAAGATCCCAGAAATTTAATCCCCTAACCACAATGATCAAAAAGGACAGTGTCATCTAGGCAGTTAGAAGAAAGGGGCTCCCTCTGTCCCCATCAGCCACCTGCAAATAACCTCCAGGCCTACCATGACTGGATGCCTATTTGGCTGTGATCTCTTGATCAACATGAGGAGGAAAGAACCTGCCTGTAGAGATCAGAGACAGGACCGGGTGGGGGCACAGATCTGGGGAAGGATACAAAAAAATTCTGCTGCACTGAATGTTTCCAAGAGCATAGTGGCCTCCATAATTCTTAAATGGAAGAAGTCTGGAATAACTACAACTCTTCCTAGAGCTGGCCACCTTACCATACTAGGTAATCGGTGGAGAAGGGCCTTGGTAAGAGATGAACAAAAACCCAATGGTCACTGTGGCTGAGCTCTAAACATCTTGTGTGCAGATGGGAGAAACTATCAGAAGGTCAACCAGTAATGTAGCACTTCCTTAAAGAAGAACTCCCGACAAAAATTTTATTCCATGTCCTGCTAGAAATGTACATGATGTAATCTGTAGTGAATGTCATTTTCTTACCAGTGTCTGTATTTTTTACTTTATATCATCCTGAAGTTTCTTATCTGTGTCATGTGACCAGCAATTAGACCCACCAACTCACACAGAGACTTATGTGTGGACAGGAAGTCTAATTCTCTATGTATTCCTATGAGACTGAAAGTGAGGCTCCCATAGGAATGAATAGAGCAGTTACTGGCTTTCTGTCCTGGGTCAGTTGGAGGTCAGGGAGTTGGTCACATGACCCAGCTACAATAAGAAGAGAGGTTTTTACTCACAGAAACAGTCACTGATAAGAAAATGACATTCACTACAGATTATATCATGCACCTTTCTAACAGGTCAGAGAATAAAAATTTTTGCGGGAGTTCTTCTTTAATCAGGGCTTTACAGCAGAGTGGCCAGAAAAAGCATCTCCTCAGTAAAAGACACATGAAAGCCCATCTGGAGTTTGGAAAAAGCACCTAAAAGACTCTCAGACTATGAGAAAACAAGATTCTCTGGTTTCATGAAACCAAGACTGAACAAAATTTTTGCCTCAATTAAGAGTTATGTTTGGAGGAAACCAGGCACTGCCCAATACCATCGCTACAGTGAAGCATGTCGGTGGCAGAAATATGCTTTGGGGATGGTTTTCAGCGCACAGGGAGACTGGTCAGGATTGAGGAAAGCTAAATGGAGCAAAGTACAGAGATATTGTTAGTGAAAACCTGATGCAGAGTGCTCGGGACCTCAGACTGGGCTGAAGGTTCAGCTTTCAACAACACAATGACCCTAATCACACAGCCAAGGCAACATAGGGGTGACTTCGGGATAACTCTGTGAATGCGCACCCATCCTCCATTCATTGCTATGGGGCTGCCGAAAATAACCAAGCACTGGCAAGTGCGGCGCGTTGCCATTCACTACTACGGGGAGAGCGCTTGGTGGTGGCTGGACCCGGGGTCCTCTGGCCACCACTGTCCCCGCTCCGTTCTCGCTGTAGGTGTGTGTCCTAGAGGTGGGACCCCCACCTATCAGACAATGGGGGCATATCCTAGCGATATGCCCCCATTGTCTCAGATGGGAATACCCCTTTAAATCCATGTGTGTAAACCAAGTTGTGGCATCATAGCAAGGAAGACTAAAGGCTTTATTCACTGGCAAAGCTGATTCAACTAAACAATGACTGAAGGGTCTGAATACTTATGTCAATGAAAGATTTTACCGTATTTTTCGCTTTATAAGACGCACTATTTTTCCCCCAAAAGTAGGGCGAAATACTAGTGAACGCTGTCATTATGGAAGCACTCACTAGTATGTAATAGGTTCCGGGAGCGGGGAAACATACTTACTCTCCTGTGCTGCAGCTCCTCTCCGTATACAGCGCTCCCTTGGCTTCTCCTGCCGGAGCTGCACTTTCCTGACCGCGTACAGTGTCAGGACGTAGTGCGCGCACCCTGCCATGACGCCGCACGCAGTCAGGTGACAGTGCAGAGCTGGCAGGAGAAGATGGAGGAGCGCTGGAGCCGTGGTGCAGGAGAGGTAAGAGAGTTTTTTTATTTTATTCTGATGGGCTGATCTAAGGTCTGATGGGGGCAGAGTGGGCTGATATGGGGCAGAGTGGGCTGATATGGGGGCTAATGGGGGCAGAGTGGGCTGATATGGGGGCACAGTGGGCTGATCTGAGGTCTGATGGGGGCACAGTGGGCTGATATGGGGGCTGATGGGCTGATCTGAGGTCTGATGGGGGCACAGTGGGCTGATATGGGAGCTGAGTGGGCTGATCTGAGGTCTGATGGGGGCTGAGTGGGCTAATATGGGGGCTGAGTGGGCTGATATGGGGGCTGAGTGGGCTGATTTGAGGTCTGATGGGGGCTGAGTGGGCTGATCTGAGGTCTGATGGGGGTCTGACATGGAGGGCTGATATGGGGGGTCTCATGTGATGTCCTGAAATTTATGGGGGGTCTGATATGAGGAGAGCTGATGAAAAATATTTTTTTCTTATTTTTAGCACAAGGCCACAACATAACAAAAACATGTGAAAAAAGTGGAAGAAGGGTCTGAAGACTTTCTGAATGCACTACACATTTGGAAAAGCTTTATCATAATCCATTTAAATAGTTAGCTGTAGTTGAGCTTTATAGGTACTGTACACATAGATCCAATGGTTGTAAGGAGCTTCCTGGAAAGTAATTTAATAAACTATCCAACATCTAATGGCTGCTCTTTTATATAAGCTTCTAGTGTAGTGTAATAGCACGTTTCATATTTCTAGAGCAAACACACAAAGTGTTTCAGGCTGGATTTATGCCGCCCATAAACATTAGATAGCTGTGCATACTGAAGCTATGTTTATTACCAGCTTTGAAGGAATTAAAGAGTTATTATTACATAGATTAAAGGGTTTTCCGGGAGTTCAATACTGATGACCTATCCTCAGGATAGGTCATCAAAATAAGAATGGTGGTGGTCCGACTCCCGGCGAATGTTTGATGAAGCTGTGGCCTCCTCACAGGTTACCAAGCACATTGCATAGTGGCTGTGCTTGGTATTGCGGCTCAAGTCCATTCACTAGAATGGGATTGAGCTGCGCTTAAGCCATATACCGATGAACGTGAACATATTGGCCTAGGAAAAGGCCACGGAGCTGGCCTGCGCATGTGTTCTGAACAGGAAGAATGGAGTAAGCCACTGCTGGCCTCTGGCAGTGGCTTATCACTCCAAGAAAAAAAGGATTGGCATATTGAAATCCAACAGCCCAATCTTTATCTCCCTTGACATCTAAAGTTAGTCGTGCTTTAGTCTGCACTGGCATACTTCCACAAATGTATCAAATGTTGTACGTTTCATAAATTTGGCGCATCTAAATCTCACAACTTTTTATGCAGTGATAAATCTGGAGTGAAATTAATTACACCCACTTCCCACCTGCAGTACCCCAGAGGGTTGCTGCAAATGGTTGATTTCGTACTGATGGGTTAATGTCCATTGTAAATGTTAATGCACTTTTTCTGTGTGATGTTTTTTTTATCCGAGAGCAGAAATGGGAATATGGTTTAGTTATTTTGCCCTGCTCAGTGGGAGGAGGCCCTTCTACTCTGGGTCAGGAGTTTAGTAGTTGACTGAAGCTTTCTGAGTGAGAGGAAACATCTGCATTTGCCTGTGCACAGGGGCGGACTGAGAACTTAAAGTGGCCCAGGAAAAAAAGTAAATAAAAGTGGCCCTATGTTGTAGGCGACTCCAAATTAACAGAAGGCAGGGCAACACAAGCCACAAGTAGGCAGGCACAACAGAAGTAGGAGGGGCCGGCAATATCAGAGTGCAGTGGTGTTACAGTTGAATTCAGGAGCACACCTCTGGCTGCTGGCTATGTGCAAAGGTACCTGATGATCCCAGCATTAATCACTGTGTACTTGGCCAGCGGCAGGGTTGCCAACCATCCAGAAATTTCTGGAAAGTCCGTAAAATTTTTTCCTGTATTTGTGAACAAATTTTTTTTTTGAGGCTGGTGGTAATTGACTAGATTATTTTTGTAATTATCATCATTTTACAGCTCACAGTAAATGTTGGTAGCGAGTTCTGATCAGTATATTAAGCTATAGACACGTATCACTTATAATCTTTATCATTCATTATGGTTTTCTAATTTGTCTGTAAAAAATATTAGGTGTCTGATTTTGGGATAAGTTGTCCAGACGAAAAAAAAAAAAAAACACTGGCCAGCAGCCGTGAGGAAGGCTCAGGTGGCCCCTGAGCATCGTCCCACCAGGAAATTTCCCTGCAGGGTCTATGGCCAATCCCTCCCTGCCTGTGCTGAAGAAAGATCTGCTGTAAGAAACCCTTATCCTTGCATCCCAAAAACTACCACCATTCTCTGAGGGTACATCGCCTCAGGCAACCATCATGCTACCCGTTTAAGGATCTGCACCCAGCTCTAGGAACTGGAGTACGTAGTGTGAACGTGCACACCTTTGGTCTTGGTCAACTTGGAAAGCGGTTTGGATCTGAGCGGGAGAGACACAGAGTCAGCCATCTTACTCTGGAGAATCGGAACTGAATGCTACCAGAGTCTATGAACTGCCTACAGCCTACACTGGCCTGATTATTACATTGCACCACTATTGCATGGCCTCCATCACGAGGGAACTCTGCCTTGCACCTGTAAACCTTACATCAAAGACACCCCACCTCACACTAAGCAGGGGCCTCAGACCTCAGGGAGTGCCCCGAGGGAAGAAAGGGTGCAATCTACGTTGACTACAGCCAGGGTGAGGATTGCCATCTCCATCATAGCCACCATCACTATCTTCGCCCCCTCTCTGGGTAACTGCACAACCACTTTTCTAAACTGGAATGAGGGGTGCAAATAAGCCCAAAAAGTCACAAAAGGCCCATTATGTGACATTTTAAAGCCAGAATTCTGGAAGGCAGGGTGTGATAAATTCCCTCCACTCCCCTTGACCTTAATATGGTTCACAGATGAGGGACCATGTGGCTTGATAGCCAATGTTTGATATGTACATGGGTTACAGACAGTTTACAAATGAGAAGGAAATGGAGAGAATGGTGATCTTGGCAGGTCGCCTAGCTCGCTTGATTGAGAGGTCTCTCCCTATCTGTGTATAGCCGTTTGTAACCATGGAGCCTGCTGGTATTTCATTCTGTCAATGGTTCTGGCATGAGGCTACGGACAAGGTTCCCTTTAAAATGGTTGAAGGATAACAACCCTTTTAATTATGAAAGTTTCAGTTTTCAATGTACATAAAAGCTGTTGTTTGCAACAGTCAGGCAGACAGCCACCTACAGTAAGGTGCAGAGTTGTCACAGAATTTTTACTTCAATTTCAACACCAAGAAATGTATTGCGATACTCAATACCAATTTGATATAATTAATAGGAAAAAATACCCACACATTAACGCCATGTTACTGTAGAAATAATACAAGAATGGCACAACATAGAGCCATAAGAATAGATGCCCTGGAATTGTTACTACATGGGGAATGCATGTAGCTATTAAAACAGGCATGTCAGGAGAGGGGACAGGTCCGGTTTAATGTGAGACACATGGATTTAGCAATTTGAACCTCCATGTGCCTCATATTAATAGTAAAGAACACTATCATGTACCTCTAATTAAACCCATGTTGCCCATTATGTGAGGAGGTCCATAATGGGGTCACTTACTATTGATGTGGAGCACAAGGTTTTATCAATTCGGGCCTCCATGTGCCTCACATTAATATCAAATAACCCCATCATGTGCCTCACATTAACCCAATCTTGCTCATTATGTGATGAGGTACATCATTAAGTTACTACTCATGTGAGGCATATGATGTTTTGAACCTCAACATGTTTCACATTTATACTTACCTCACACATTAAAGAGGTTTTCCAAGAGCTACAACAGATGACCTATCCTCAGGACACCTGGCACCCCCGCCGATCAGATATTTGAGGAGGTACCTTGCAGTAGCACATTGGCCTTCTCACAGCTTTTCCTAGACGAGTGAAGACACGTTCATGTATCATGTGGCCTAGACACAGCTCTGCTCCATAGAAGTGAATGGGGCTCAGCTGCCATATTTACACAATGTATGGCGCTGTGCTTGGTGAGCACATAGAATGCTGCAGTGCTCACACTGCAGTTCTCAAACAGCTGATCTGCGGGGGTCCCGGGTGTCGGTTTCCCACTATCCTGAGGATAGGTCATCAGTAATAAAGACCTGGAAAACCCCTTTAACCCCATGTTGCCCATTATTATGTATGTGACGTATGACCAGATATGTAACAGTATAGTCACATCCAGGGGCGGACTGGACACTCAAAGGGGCCCTGGAAAAAATACTACAAGTGGTCCTGTTTTGTAGTTGAGTCCAAATTGATGGAAGGCACTGCCAACAATACCATATTGTGACACATTATACCACCCCAACAGAGCCAAATACCACAGTCCATCACAAAATACATCCCCAAAAACTTCCACTGGCTGGCTGTGAGGAGGGCTCAGGTGGCCCAACCGGAGATTTCCCTGTAAGGTCTATGGCTGCCCCTGGTCACATCAGACTCCATATTCCAATTTTCATGTCATCTATCAATGACGCTGCTCTTTCCTCTCCTCCGGGCTTTACTGTCCTGACTGCATCGCGATGTGCCTATATATCGCACATGACCGCTGCAGCCGATAACTGGCCTCAGTGGGCTTGTGCCATATAGCTCTGAGGCCACATGGCTGCAGCTAAACCATTACATAACTACTGCAGAGGTGCGGAGGAACTGCAATGCAGGAACAGAGGAGATTTGGGAAGGGGGGGAGTAAGTATAATTTTTTATTATTATGAGAGTATACCCTGCACTAGGTACATGGGGGACAACCCCTTTAATACAGCCTGCATATGATCCCTGGTAATACATAATATGTATATACATCTGCAGAGAGTAATAGCGCCTCACCCGCCTCATCTGCGGTGGATGGAGCGCTGGAGACGTGCCCCCTCTTCTTGCTGGGTTTGGTGAGGAGTCTCTCCTTCTTCTTCCCCCCGTTAGTAGGGGGCAGTCTGGAGGTCTCCCTCCCCTGTTTAGTCCGCGGCTTGGCTCTGATACGCTGGCCGCCCTGTGATTCCTGCATGATGCCCAGGCGGGTTCTGCGCTCAGCCCATGTAACCCAGCGGACAGAGCAGTACACGAGCACGTGGAGCAGCAGGACGCGTCTCCCGGGTAACAGGGCGGGGTCTGACAGTGGACTGTTTGCCCCAGTGATCAGAAGCTCTGGGAGACGGGGCCGCCCTGCAGTACAATGCTTATTGCTGACGTCACAGAGAGCACTTACAAGATATGGTCTGAACCCTTTCCAAAACTCAGCTTGACGGAATTGCTCCCAGAAGAATGGGATAATTAGTACCGATATCTAGCTATCTATCCATTATCTCTCTTTCTCTGATCTAACTCTCATCTCTCTTTCTCTTATGTCTCTCTCATATCTATCTAAACAAAAAGAAATAGCAGCACTGTCAATAAGGTGATGGTTAGGTGCAATCCCTCCAGGAGAATAGGCAGTACTCCACTAAAAGATCCAAAATCTCATATGTATCTATAGATCTAATATCCAGGCTCGGACTGGCCCACCAGAGGACCGGAGGATCCTCCGGTAGGCCCCAAGCCCCCCGCTGCCGCATACCTCCCAACCAGTGGCGTAGCTATAGGGGTCGCAGCGGTCGCAGTTGCGACCGGGCCCCTAAGCCAGGGGGGCCCCGAGGGCCCCCCTTGCCACTTCCAGGGCCGCACCGCCAATTAGCCAGGTGCGGCGCGGCCCTGCGCACAGATAGGGGCAGAGGGAGATGAGCGCTTCCATTGTGGAAGCGCTCATCTCAATAGTCATCTGTATCGCCGTCCTCAGGACGGCGATACAGATGCCTGTATTGTACTGGGGCAGGGGAGGGAGAGGCGTCTCCCCTGCCCGTTCCTCTGATAGGCTGCAGGCACTGGGCCTGCAGCCTATCAGAGGCCGGCTCAGGCGGCGCGATGACGTCATCGCGCCGCCTGAGCCGTACAGCGCGGGACACAGGCCGGAAGAGGCCTGCATCGCATCGCTGCCAGCACCATGGAGGTAAGTATAAGTGTTAATTTTTTTTTTTTTATTGTAGCAGTCACCGACCGGAGCTCAATTGGGGGCATTTTTACTGGCACATGGGGGCATTTTACTGGCACATGGGGGCATTTTTACTGGCACATGGGGGCACTGTGGGCATTTTACTGGCACATGGGGGCACTGTGGGCATTTTTACTGGCACATGGGGGCACTGTGGGCATTTTTACTGGCACATGGGGGCACTGTGGGCATTTTTACTGGCACATGGGGGCACTGGGGGCATTTTTACTGGTACTGGGGGCATTTTACTGGCACATGGGGGCACTGGGGGCATTTTACTGGCACAGGGCATTTTTGCTGGCACATGGGGGCACTGGGGGCATTTTTACTGGCACATGGGGGCATTTTTACTGGCACATGGGGGCACTGTGGGCATTTTACTGGCACATGGGGGCACTGTGGGCATTTTTACTGGCACATGGGGGCACTGTGGGCATTTTACTGGCACATGGGGGCACTGGGCATTTTTACTGGCACATGGGGGCACTGGGCATTTTTACTGGCACATGGGGGCACTGTGGGCATTTTTACTGGCACTGGGGGCATTTTTACTGGTACTGGGGGCATTTTTTACCGGCACATGGGGGCACTGGGGGCATTTTACTGGCACGGGGCATTTTTGCTGGCACATGGGGGCACTGGGGGCATTTTTACTGGCACATGGGGGCACTGGGGGCATTGTTACTGGCACATGGGGGCACTGGGGGCATTTTTACTGGCACATGGGGGCACTGGGGGCATTTTTACTGGCACATGGGGGCACTGGGGGCATTTTTACTGGCACATGGGGGCATTTCTACTGGCACATGGCACTGGGGGCATTTTTACTGGCATATGGGGGCACTGGGGGCATTTTACTGGCACGGGGCATTTTTACTGGCACATGGGGGCACTGGGGGCATTTTACTGGCACATGGGGGCACTGGGGGCATTTTACTGGCACGGGGCATTTTTACTGGCACTTTTACTGGCACATGGGGGCATTTTTACTGGCACATGGGGGCATTTTTACAGGCACATGGGGCACTGGGGGCATTTTTACTGGCACAAGGGGGCACTGGGGCATTTTTACTGGCACTGGGGGCATTTCTTACTGGCACATGGGGGCATTTCTTTATGGCATGGGAGCACTAGGAACATTTTTCTGGCACATGGGGGCACTGGGGCATTTCTTACTGGCACATGGGGGCACATGGGGGCATTTCTTACTGGCACATGGGGCACATGGGGGAATTTCTTACTGGCACATGGGGGCACTGGGGGCATTTCTTACTGGCACATGATTTTGGGGGGGAATCAATGGGGGGAACTTCTGGCGCATTATTGGGGCACTTCTTACTGGCACATTGGAAGCATTATTACTTCTGGGGCACAGTGGGGACATTAGTACTGTGGGGGGCACTATTACTGTGGGGGGCACCCTGGCACAGTATCAGCGCAGTTATTTCTGGGGCACGTTATGTTCACACTATTACGGGACAGTATTTGCTGGGCACAGTTATTTTAGGACACTGTGCCAATAATTATTGAAGGGCACTATCTGTGTGGTACTAGTGGCACAGTACTGGGGGTGTAGGATGATTTGTCCAGAAGATGGGAGGATGATGGAAAAGTAGTAAACTAAGATTTTTTTTCTGTCAAACTGCAGAGATAAGAAATGGCTGAAAAATGGCATCTGGTCTGAAAGGAGAAGATGAGGAAAGAGAAGATCTACATCCGAGGAGACGTCACTGGATGTAAGAGGTATGGGGCGCTGTATTATACTGGATGTAAGAGGTATGGGGCGCTGTATTATACTGGATGTAAGAGGTATGAGGCGCTGTATTATACTGGATGTAAGAGGTATGGGGCGCTATATTAGGCGGCGGGGGGGGGGGCCCAAGCTGAACTCTTGCACCAGGGCCCATGAGCCTTTAGCTACGCCCCTGCTCCCAACCGTCCCGGATCCAGCCTCTGGCAGCTGTCTCTGCGTCCATAGGACGTAGAGAGTTGCCTGTTGCAGGAAGGAGCAGACAGCCGAAATCGGCTGTCTGCTTCTTCCATCCTCCCTCCTGTCCCCCCTGCAGCTCTCCGTACCTCCCAGGCATGCCTCAGGTCTCAGCGGAGCCTATGCTGCCTCAGGGCCTGCAGCATAGGCTCCGCCCCCTTCAGACATGAGAAGAAGATCTGCTCTGATGATGCTGGCCCTGCTGCTATGAAAAAGGTAAGTATAATTTTTTTTTAACTTTCTGTACACTGTGTTTATTATCCCTTGACTGTGACATCACTGTGTTTATTATCCCTTGACTGTGACATCACTGTGTTTATTATTCCTGGACTGTGACATCACTGTTTATTATCCCTGTACTGTGACATCACTGTGTTTATTATCCCTGTACTGTGACATCACTGTGTTTATTATCCCTGGACTGTGACATCACTGTGTTTATTATGTCTGTACTGTGACATCACTGTCTTTATTATCCCTGTTCGGTGACATCGCTGTGTTTATTATCCCTGTACGGTGAAATCACTGTGTTTATTATCCCTGTACAGTGACATCACTGTGTTTATTATCTCTGTTCGGTGACATTGCTGTGTTTATTATCCCTGTACGGTGACATCACTGTGTTTATTATCTCTGTACTGTGACATCACTGTGTTTATTATCTCTGTACTGTGACATCACTGTGTTTATTATCCCTGTACAGTGACATTGCTGTGTGTATTATCTCTGTACAGTGACATCACTGTGTTTATTATCCCTGTACTGTGACATCACTGTGTTTATTATCCCTGTACAGTGACATCGCTGTGTTTATTATCCCTGTACAGTGACATCGCTGTGTGTATTATCTCTGTACAGTGACATCACTGTGTTTATTATCCCTGTACTGTGACATCACTGTGTTTATTATCCCTGTACAGTGACATCACTGTGTTTATTATCCCTGTACAGTGACATCACTGTGTTTATTATCCCTGTACAGTGACATCGCTGTGTTTATTATCCCTGTACAGTGACATCGCTGTGTGTATTATCCCAGTGCAGGAAGAGGTAAGTGGTCTGTGTTTGTGTGTTTGTTTTCTATTTTTCAGGGTCGTGAATGCAGAGGACTACGTAGGATTCGGTGGACTACGTCGGACCAGCTTTTTTTTTTTTTAATAAAATGGTCAAACAGGGGTCTGGGGGAGTGTTTATTTCAATAAAATGTTTTATACTTGTGTGTGTGTATTTTTTTTTTTACAATACTACAGTTTTAGTAATCACGGCTATCTACAGGCGGCCCTGATTACTAATACTGGGCTTAGTGCTTGCCGGTATGGCAGGCCAGCACTAACCCCAACATCTATTACCTCGGCACCCACCGCCACCAGGGGTGCCGGGAAGAGCCGGGTACCCGCAGGACCGGACCTTCTAAATTGAGGGTCTGGCTCTGGGGCGGCTGCAGGCTGGTACCATTAGGCTGGGAAGGGCCAATAACCGTGTCCCTTCCCACCCTGGTAGTGCCAGGCTGCCGCTGCTGGTTGTATCTGGCTGGCGAAGGAAAAAAGGGGGGGACCCCACGCCATTTTTAAAAAAAAATTATTTAATTATTTTTGTAAAAAAATGGCGTGGGTCCCCCCCTTTTTTCCTTTGCCAGCCAGATACAACCAGCAGCGGCAGCCTGGCACTACCAGGGTGGGAAGGGACACGGTTATTGGCCCTTCCCAGCCTAATGGTACCAGCCTGCAGCCGCCCCAGAGCCAGACCCTCAATTTAGAAGGTCCGGTCCTGCGGGTACCCGGCCCTTCCCGGCACCCCTGGTGGCGGTGGGTGCCAAGGTAATAGATGTTGGGGTTAGTGCTGGCCTGCCATACCGGCAAGCACTAAGCCCAGTATTAGTAATCAGGGCCGCCTGTAGATAGCCATAATTACTAAAACTAGTATTGTAAAAAAAAAAAAAATACACACACACAAGTATAAAACATTTTATTGAAATAAACACTCCCCCAGACCCCTGTTTGACCATTTTATTAAAAAAAAAAAAAGCTGGTCCGACGTAGTCCACCGAATCCGACGTAGTCCTCTGCATTCACGACCCTGAAAAATAGAAAACAAACACACAAACACAGACCACTTACCTCTTCCTGCACTGGGATAATACACACAGAGATGTCACTGTACAGGGATAATAAACACAGTGATGTCACTGTACAGGGATAATAAACACAGTGATGTCACAGTACAGGGATAATAAACACAGTGATGCCACAGTACAGGGATAATACACACAGTGATGTCACTGTACAGGGATAATACACACAGCGATGTCACTGTACAGGGATAATAAACACAGTGATGTCACTGTACAGAGATCATAAACACAGTGATGTCAAAGTCCAGGGATAATAAACACAGCGATGTCACCGAACAGAGATAATAAACACAGCGATGTCACTGTACAGGGATAATAAACACAGTGATGTCACTGTACAGGGATAATAAACACAGTGATGTCACTGTACAGGGATAATAAACACAGTGATGTCACTGTACAGGGATAATAAACACAGTGATGTCACAGTACAGGGATAATAAACACAGTGATGTCACAGTACAGGGATAATACACAAAGCGATGTCACTGTACAGGGATAATACACACAGTGATGTCACTGTACAGGGATAATAAACACAGTGATGTCACCGTACAGGGATAATAAACACAGTGATGTCACAGTACAGGGATAACAAACACAGATATTTCTTTATGGTGGGCCCCAAGAATTATTTCCTCTGGTGGGCCCTAGGTACTCCAGTCCGACCCTGCTAATATCTATCTATCTCATATCTCTCTCATATCGATCTATTGTTTAATAGTTGTCATCAGAGATCAGGAGAGGCTCCACAGAGCTGGCTACTTAGTGCCAAAATTCCCCCTATAAAAACTGGTTGTCAGTCTGCCCTACACTGCTAAAAAGTGTCCCACTCCACTAACAATTGCCACCAGCTACATACTAATAACTGCTCAGTTGAACAGAACCCCTCTAGATATATATATAATGATCATATTACACACTGCAGTCTGTATCTGTATACACTCCAGGAAAGCCCTGGCTATATACTATAAATGGACCCATAGGCCTCCAGTGCTCCAGACTAAAAAAAAAAAACCAAGGAGCCATTGGCTCCTAACCTGAAAAATTTAGGAGCCAAATAAAATTTTTAGGCGCCAAATTTAAATACATAAAATTATAATAAAAAAAAAAGACTTGGCGGAGAAGACGGAACGTCTGGCCCTTAATAGAATTGTCCTATCCTATTTTTTGGGGGGGACAAGGTGAATAAAACATAGTGAATTGTGAGGTTTTATTTATTTATTTTTCTTTTACGTGTTCACTGTATAGGAGATTTTTTTTATATTTTAATAGTTTGGACTTTTTGGATATTTATTAATATATTTTATATGTAAAATTGAGAAATGGGGTGATTAATGGGCCATTCAGACGGCCATAGTATTGTGGATCCGCAAAAATACGGATCAGCAATACCACGGATGCCGCCCGGCCTGTGTTCCGCAATTTGCCGAACACTGCCGGGCGTCCTGATCAAAATGCCTGTTCTTGTCTTCTGTTGCGGACAAAAACAGGACAAAATAGGACATGTTCTATCATTTCTTGCGGAGCCGTGGCTAGGCAAGTTCACAAGCCGCCCACTGAAGTTAATGCAGCCATATCTATTCTGCAAAATTGCGGAATAGATGCGGGCACGTTCACACGGTCGTATATATATTAATATATTGGTGGGTTTTGTTTTGTTTTTTTTACTTTTTATTTAATAATTATTGGCCCCATCAGTCCTCAGATCAGCCCAGCGTACCCCCATCAGACCTCAGATCAGCCCAGCGTGCCCCCATCAGACCTCAGATCAGCCCAGCGTGCCCCCATCAGACCTCAGATCAGCCCAGCGTGCCCCCATCAGACCTCGGATCAGCCCAGCGTGCCCCCATCAGACCTCGGATAAGCTCAGCGTGCCCCCATCAGACCTCGGATCAGCCAACCGTGCCCCCATCAGACCTCGGATCAGCCCACCATGCCCCCTTCAGACCTCGGATCAGCCCACCGTGACCCCATCAGACCTCGGATCAGCCCATCGTGCCCCCTTCAGACCTCGGATCAGCCCACCGTGCCCCCATCAGACCTCGGATCAGCCCACCGTGCCCCCTTCAGACCTCGGATCAGCCCACCGTGCCCCCTTCAGACCTCGGATCAGCCCACTGTGCCCCCTTCAGACCTCGGATCAGCCCACAGTGCCCCCATCAGACCTCAGATCAGCCCAGCGTGCCCCCATCAGACCTCGGATCAGCCCAGCGTGCCCCCATCAGACCTCAGATCAGCCCAGCGTGCCCCCATCAGACCTCGGATCAGCCCAGCGTGCCCCCATCAGACCTCAGATCAGCCCAGCGTGCCCCCATCAGACCTCAGATCAGCCCAGCGTGCCCCCATCAGACCTCGGATCAGCCCAGCGTGCCCCTATCAGACCTCGGATCAGCCCACCGTGCCCCCATCAGACCTCGGATCAGCCCACCATGCCCCCTTCAGACCTCGGATCAGCCCAACGTGCCCCCTTCAGACCTTGGATCAGCCCACCGTGCCCCCATCAGACCTCGGATCAGCCCACCGTGCCCCCTTCAGACCTCGGATCAGCCCACCGTGCCCCCATCAGACCTCGGATCAGCCCACCGTGCCCCCTTCAGACCCCGGATCAGCCCACCGTGCCCCCTTCAGACCTCGGATCAGCCCACCGTGCCCCCTTCAGACCTCGGATCAGCCCACAGTGCCCCCTTCAGACCTCAGGCCAGCCCACAGTGCCCCCTTCAGGCCAGCCCACTTGTTCCCCCTTCAGGCCAGCCCACTTGTGCCCCTTCAGGCCAGCCCACTTGTGCCCCCTTCAGGCCAGCCCACTTGTGTCCCCTTCAGACCTCAGATCAGCCCACACTGCCACCATCAGAATAAAATAAAAAAATCACTTACCTGTCCTGCGCCGCGCCTCCTCTCCGGTGTCCGGCGCTGCACTGTCACCTGACTGCGTGCAGCGTCAGGTCAGAGTGCGCGCACTACGTCCTGACGCTGTACGCGGTCAGGACAGTGCAGCGCAGGCACATAGAAGAAGAGGACTAGAAGAAGAGACTAAAAAGTCTTGTCGCCATTTGTCAAATCTAAGTCGCATTTGCGACCATTTTGGTCGCCATCTGGAGCCCTGGCCTCTGCCAGACCGGTATCCACCAGAATTACAACGTTTTTACTATATGGAATTGTGTAGCAGCACCGGTATACTTTTTTTATTTTTTTTTAGCATATCCGCTTATGGGGAATGGATGCCATCAGTAAACACATGCACTCAACGTTTCCTTTGGCAAACCCTCCACTTGGAAGCCTAGAGCATACACTGCTGTGTGAAAATAGCATCCCATTATAGCACATATTAGAAAAGTTCCATGTTTCCTCCACATAGCCATAGCATCTTAAGCATAACACAAAATATCCAAAATAAACACCTGCCCATCTGGGCGCTATCTAATAAAAAGAACGTCTCTCTCACCTACGCCTCCAGCTTCACACAGCCTCATAGTCAAACACCCTCCATACTCTGACCTTGACTGAGCCTCTATAACATAGTAACATATACATAGTTTATAAGGTCGAAAAAAGACATCTGTCCATCCAGTTTGGCCTGTTTTGCTACAAGTTGTTCCAGAGGAAGGCAAAAAACCCCTGTGAGGTAGAAGACAATTTTCCCCACTTTAGGGAAAAAAAATTCCTTCCCGACTCCAATCAGGCAATCAGAATTTCTCCCTGGATCAATGACCCATATCTAGTAACTATAACCTGTAATATTATTACCCTCCAGAAATACATCCAGGCCTCTCTTGAACTCTTTTACTAAACTTTTCCAGTTATTAGTTGAAACCATTCCAGTTATTACTTTAGTTGCCCTCCTCCGAACCCTCTCCAGCTCTGCTATGTCTGCCTTGTTCACAGGAGCCCAGAACTGTACACAGTACTCCATGTGTGGTCTGACTAGTGATTTGTAAAGTGGCAGGACTATGTTCTCATCATGGGCATCTATGCCTCTTTTGATGCAACCCATTATCTTATTGGCCTTGGCAGCAGCTGTCTGACACTGGTTTCTGCAGCTTAGTTTGCTGTTCACTAAAATTCCTAGGTCCTTTTCCATGTCAGAGTTACTCAATATTTTACCATTTAGTATGTACTGGTGACTTGCATTATTCCTTCCCATATGCATAACTTTACATTTGTCAGTGTTAAACCTCATCTGCCACTTCTCTGCCCAAGCCTCCAGTCTATCCAGATCCATCTATAGCAGTGTACTGTCCTCTTCTGTGTTAATTACTTTATACAGTTTAGTGTCATCTGCAAAAATTGATATTTTACTGTGCAAGCTTTCTACAAGATCATTAATAAATATATTGAAGAGAATAGGGCCCAATACTGACCCCTGTGGTACCCCACTAGTGACAGTGACCCAATCTGACTATGTGCCGTTAATAACCACCCTCTGTTTTCTATCACTGAGCCAGTTACTTACCCACATACAGACATTTTCTCCCAGTCCAAGCATTCTCATTTTATATACTAACCTTTTATGTGGTACCGTGTCAAATGCTTTGGAGAAGTCCAGATATACGACATCCATTCATT
Organism: Rhinella marina; assembly: GCA_900303285.1. Classification (NCBI taxonomy): domain Eukaryota; kingdom Metazoa; phylum Chordata; class Amphibia; order Anura; family Bufonidae; genus Rhinella; species Rhinella marina. Next base: position 49,167 of record ONZH01022756.1, read on the forward strand.
CGCCGCGGTCCAGTCTAGAACTTACCTCCTCATAGAAACTGATTAAATTGGTTTGACATGACCGATCCCTCATGAAGCCATGCTGATATGGAGTTATTTGCTTATTTTCATTGAGGTACTCCAAGATAGCATCTCTTAGAAAACCTTCAAACAGTTTACTCACGACAGATGTTAAACTTACCAGCCTATAGTTTCCGGGCTCTGTTTTTGGACCCTTTTTGAATATTGGCACCACATTTGCTATGTGCCAATCCTGTGGAACATTCCCTGTCAGTATAGAGTCCTTAAATATCAGAAATAAGGGTCTGGCAATGACATTACTTAATTCCCTAGTAATCATCCCAACAGCCACACCTGGTATCGCCTCAGACAAGGGGGAATAGCCATGCTTGAGTAAGGGTATTGACTGGTAGTTCTATAAGTATTTATATATGAGGAAGTGTTCCCTCTACGGCCTCATGCATCTGCAAAATACAAATACCAGCCATGTGCATTCTGCAGGGCCGGCTCCAGGTTCATGTGGGCCCTTGGGCGATAAAGCCTCAGTGGGCCCCCTTGTGGCAGTTTGCACAACACACGCGGCAGTGAAGCTTCATGTATTAAAGATGTTGCCAAATAGAATAGAAAGAACAGATATATGTGAATCAATCCTTATACCCTTACTTGTTTTATCTACCCAATGTTTTAATCCCTCAGATCTACTCACAGTATTCAGTTTTTACTCTAACCCTCTAAATGCGAATGCTGATAGCACTATGCTCCTGCCTACCCCTGTGCCCCCAATGCCCAATAAATATGAATATGATGATATTTTAATGTGGGGCACAGCAGGACAGGCAGTCTCAGGCAGTGTGCTGCAGAATCAGATGACTTTAGTACCTGCACTTGGTTGTCTGCACAAACAGTTCCTGCCTGCCATTATTGATTGCCACAGGACAGTACTGATGGATAGTATAGCAGAGAACTACAAGGCTCAGTATGTCCAGCCTGTCATTATTGGTTACCACAGGACAGTACTGATGGATAGCATAGCAGATAACTACAAGGCTCAGCATGTCCTTGTCCAGGCTGT
>ONZH01022757.1:0-22418 GCA_900303285.1 Rhinella marina
ATGTATAGAAAGGCTCTTTTTGTTTAATTTTTTTTAAGTATCTCTTCTATGTATCAACTTACAGAGGTATTCTGGTTTTAATGATTGCATTTATTTGTGTAGAGAACAGGCAGTCATACAATATTCTAATATACACGTATAGTATCTCACAAAAGGGAGTACACCCTTCACATTTTTGAATATATTTTATTTTATCTTTTCATGGGTAGTCAGTCAAGTAGTCAGCTTGTATAACAGTGTAAATTTGGTGTACCCTCAAAATAACTCAACACACAGCCTAGATTAATGTATAAACTGCTGGCAACAAAAGTGAGTACACCCCGAAGTGAAAATGGAAAAATTGTGCCCAGTGTGGCCTCCATTATTTTCCATCACTGTCTTAAAGGGGTTGTCTCACTTCAGCAAGTACAGTAGCATTTATCTTGTAGAGGAAGTTAATACAAAGCACTTACTAATGTATTGTGATTGTCCATATTGCTTCCTCGCTTGATTCATTTTTCTATCAAATTATACACTGTTTCCATGGTTATGACCACCCTGCAATCCAGCAGCAGTGGACGTGCTTGCACAATATAGGAAAAAGTGGCAGCCTCATTGGTGGCCAGGACCGTGGGAGCTCACATAGGCCAGCGCTTTTTCCTATAGTGTCCAAGCATGGCCACCGCTGCTGGATTATAGGTTGTCGTAACAATGGAAACGAGCAGTGTAAAATGCAATGGAAAAATTATTCAAGCCAGCAAAGGAAGCAATTTGGACAATCACAATACATTAGTAAGTGGCCTGTATTAACTTTCTCTACATGATAAATGCCATCTGCTGTAGTGAGATAACCCCTTAACTCTCTTGGGCATGGAGTTCACTAGAGCTTCATAGGTTGCCACTGGAATCCTCTTCCATTCCTCCATGACGACATCACAGAGCTGGTGGATGTTAGAGACCTTGAGCTCTTCCACCTTTTGATTTGAGGATGCCCCACAGATGCTTAATAGGGTTTAGGTCTGGAGACATGCTAGGCCAGTCCAGTACCTTTATACATACCTCCCAACTTTGGAAATGGAGAAAGAGGGACGTATTGCAAATTTTTTCAGCACTAGGCCACGCCTCTAACTCCGCCCCAAAACATAACTATACACCTAATCCCACCCTTCCCCTTACTTAGTAATTATTCCCCAGTTATGTGCCCCCTTTAGTATGCCCAGTTATGTGCCCCCAGTAATATGCTCTATGTGCCCCCAGTAATATGCCCAGTTATGTGCCCCATTAATATGCCCAGTTATGTGCCCCCAGTAATATGACCAGCTCTGCCGCCCAGTAATATGCCCAGCTGTGTCCCCAGTAATATGCCCAGCTATGTGCCCCCCAGTAATATGCCCAGCTGTGCCCCCCTATAATATGCCCACATTGTACCCCAGTAATGTTGTGCCCCCAGTAATGTGCCCACAATTTGCTCCCCAGTAATATGCCCACATTGTGCCCCCCAGTAATATACCCACATTTTGCCCCCAGTAATATACCCACATTGTGATCCCCAGTAATGTTGTGCCCCCAGTATTATGCCCACATTGTGCTCCCCAGTTTATGCTCACATTGTGCCCCCATTGTGCTCACTAAACTAACAGTCCCCTTCCCCCATCAGACCTCAGATCAGCGTATTGTGCCTCCCTCAGACCTCAGATCAGCGTATTGTGCCCCATCAGACCTCAGATCAGCAGAATGTGCCCCCATCAGACCTCAGATCAGAGTATTGTGCCCCATCAGACCTCAGATCAGTGTATTGTGCCCCATCAGACCTCAGATCAGCGTATTGTGCCCCCATCAGATCTCACATCAGCCTACTGTGCCCCATCAGACCTCAGATCAGCGTATTGTGCCCCCATCAGACCTCAGATCAGCAGAATGAGCTCCCATTAGTCCTCACATCACCCTACTGTGCCCCCATCAGACCTCAGATCAGCGTATTGTGCCTCCATCAGACCTCAGATCAGCGTATTGTGCCCCCATCAGACCTCAGATCAGCGTATTGTGCCCCATCAGACCTCAGATCAGCGTATTGTACCCCATCAGACCTCAGATCAGCGTATTGTACCCCCATCAGACCTCTCAGATCAGCGTATTGTGCCCCCATCAGACCTCACATCACCCCTACTGTGCCCCCATCAGACCTCAGATCAGCGTATTGTGCCCCCATCAGACCTCAGATCAGCGTATTGTGCCCTAATCAGACCTCACATCATCACCCTACTGTGCCCCCCATCAGACCTCAGATCAGCGTATTGTGCCCCCATCAGACCTTACATCACCCTACTGTGCCCCCATCAGACCTCAGATCAGCGTATTGTGCCCCATCAGACCTCAGATCAGCGTATTGTGCCCCATCAGACCTCAGATCAGTCCACCCAGCCACATAAGATTAAAATAAAAAACCTTTCTTACCTGTCCCGCGCTGTGGCTGCCCTCCGGTCCGGCGCGCCACTGTCTTCCCTGGCCGGCCAGGGAAGACAGTGGCGCGCCGGACCGGAGGGCAGCCGCAGCGCGAGACAGGTAAAGGTTTTTTTTATTTTAATCTTATGTGGCTGGGTGTCTGATAGGGGTCGCTAAATACAAGTGAGCGCTTCCATAATGGAAGCGCTCACTTGTATTCGCCTGATAGTCATCCTTGCTGGGCCCCTCCTGACTCACTGGGCCCGGAGCCGTCGCCCCTCCTGCCCCCCCCAGTAGCTACGCCTCTGGTTGTGCCCCCAGTAATATGCCCACATTGTGCTCCCCAGTTTATGTTGGGCCCCCAGTATGCCCATATTGTGGTCCCCAGTAATGCTGTGCCCCCAGCAGGGGCGTTGCTAGGCTAAAACATTCAGGGCCTGGGCCCCTGATATTTCCTCCCAGGCCCTGAATGTCCTGCCTGCCAGCTAAATACAATTGTATTGCCGTCCTCAGGACGGCAATACAATCGAATCTAAAGCACTGCAAAAGGTGAAGGACCTGTGGTGACATCACAGGTCATGTGATCGGAGCAGTAGCTGAGAAGGACCTGCGATGATGTCACTGGTCACATGTCATCATATGACCAGTGTAGGAGAGGTTCCCTGGTAAACAGAACGCTAGGGGAAGAAGCTCTGCAGAGACGAGGCAACTGAGAGAAGTTGTCCAGACCAAAATGGAGAAGATGACAGAGAAGGTCTACATCAGAGGAGACGTCACCTGGAGGCCCTGGATGTGACAAGTATGTGCTGCTGCGGAAGGGGGAAACAGGTGGTCGACTTTGGCCATATGCATTGGGGCTTGGGCCCCAGATCTTTTGAGACCCTAGCAACGCCCCTGGCTCCCAGTAATATGCCCACATTGTGCTCCCCAGTTATGCTGTGCCCCCAGTAATATGCCCATATTGTGCTCCCCAGTAATGCTGTTCCCTCAGTAATATGCCCATACTGGGCTCCCCAGTAATGCTGTGCCCCCACCAATATGCCTATATTGTGTTCCCCAGTAATGCTGTGCTCCTAGTAATATGCCATACTGTGCTCCCCAGTATTGCTGTGCCCCCCAGTAATATGCCCATACTGTGCCACTCACAGAAAATTGAAAAAAATAAAAACCATATACTTACCTTCTTCCTAGCAGCATCACCAGCAGGACATCTTCTTCTCTAGTCTGGAGGGGGCAGAGCCAAGGCTGATTGACGGTAGGCCCTATCCCCCTCCCAGACCAAAGGTGTGGAGAGCAGCAGGGAGGTATGTAGAGCCTGCAGGGGGGACGGGAGGGGTTATGGATGAAGTAGCGAGCCGATGCCGGCTCTCTGCTTCATCACCATACAGGCAACTGTCTCTGCGTCCTATGGGCCATAAACTGGGATATACCTCCCCCGTACCGGGAAAAGCCACTGCAATCCGGGACTGTCCCGCTGGATCCGGGACGGTTGGGAGGTATGCCTTTATACTCAGTTTCTTTAGCAAGGCAGTGGTCATCTTGGAGGTGTGTTTGGGGTCATTATCATGTTAGAATACTGCCCTGAGGCCCAGTTTCTGCTTCAGTATGTGACAGTACAGGTTGGGATTCATGGTTCCTTCAATGAACTGTAGTTCCCCACAGCCGGCAGCACTCATACGGCCCCAAACCATGACACTCCCACCATGCTTGACTGTAAGCCAAACACACTTGTCTTTGTACTCCTCACCTGGTTGTCACCATACACGCTTTACACCATCTGAACCAAATAAGTTTATCTTGGTCTCATCAGACCACACAGGACATGGTTCCAGTAATCCATGTCCTTAGTCTGCATGTCTTCAGTAAACTGTTTGCGGGCTTTCTTGTGCATCATCTTTAGAAGAGGCTTCCTTCTGAGATGACAGCCATGCAGACCAATGTGATACAGTGTGCAGCATATATAGTCTGAGCACTAACAGGCTGACCCCTCACCCCTTTAACCCCTACAGCAATGCTGGCAGCACTTATACGTCGATTTTGAAAAGACAACCTCTGGATATGACGCTGAGCAAGTGCAGTAAACTTCTTTGGTCGACCATGGTGAAACCTGTTCTGAGTGGAACCTGTCTTGTTAAACCGCTGTATGGTCTTGGCCACCGTGCTGAAGCTCAGTTTCAGGGTGCTGGCAATCTTCTTATAGCCTAGACCATCTTTATGTAGAGCAACCATATTCAGATCCTGAGAGTTTTTTGCCATGAGGTGCCATGCTGAACTTCCAGAGACCATTATGAGAGCGATAACACCAGATTTAACACACATGCTCCACATTCACACCTGAGACACTAATGAGTCACATGACACCGTGGAGAGAAAATGGCTAATTGGGCACAATTTGGCCATTTTCACTTAGGCTACTTTCACACTTGTGGCAGCATGGTCCGGTGGGGCTGTTCCGGCGGGGGAAACAGCCCACCATGCTGCCGGAGGTCTGCTCTGGCCTGATTCACTATAATAGGGGCGGGCCGGAGGTCCAGCCGCAGCACGGCAAACATGGCTGAGTGTTACAAATTTACAGTTATACAAGATGTACACTGAATACTTTACATTGTATCCAAGTGTCATATCTTCAGTGTTGTCCCATGAAAAGATAGAATAAAATATTTACAAGTATGCGAGGGGTGTAGTCACTTTTGTGAGATACTGTGAGTATATATAAACCTGACGCAGCATTCTACGCGCCACTAGTGTTATCATAGCGATGAGTGAATCGACTTTGGATGAAACATCCGAAGTTGATTTGCATAAAACTTCGTTTCCATACCTTGGAACCAAACCCGAGTTCAGGAAATGGTTTTCTACAGTAGAAATCAATTTATGAAGTTATTATGCAAAGTCTTGCAAGACTTCGCGAAGTAATAACTTCGGCTCATCAGAGCCAGTACATTCTAATACTGTACGGAGCGCTCGCTCCATACAGTAATGAAACAAAGTTTTATGCAAATCGACTTCTGATGTTTCATCTAAAGTAGATTCGCTGATCCCTAGTTGTCATCCTTCATTTTGCAGCTCAGATCTTCATCTCGTAGACCTTTACAAAAAAGTACTTCAGTAACCCTGACCTAAAGGGTTAACAAACTTCCTAAATGCAGTGTGCAGGTTTAAAAACAGGTGACTTGTGGGGTGGGGGTTTAAAAAATATTAGAACAATGTAAATGTTTTTGAACTGGTATACTGTACTTATTGAAAATACCTGCATGCTGTGAATTAGTTGAAGCAATTGTTTACAGTCCTATGCTCAAAACCCACCTTACATAGTAACATCTTCTAATATATAAAGCTAAGTGTATGTATATATGTCCGCTAAAGGAATCCGCACCGTTGCAGCTACAATCACGAAATTTGGCACACAGGTACATCAGGTGTCCGGGAAGGTTTTAGAACGGGTCTCAGATCTCCAGGACGTACTCTTCCTGAGATATTCCCAAAAAATGCATTAGCCAATAGAAGCCTGGTCACATGACCCTTATCAGCCAATAGAAGCTTGCAGGCAGTTAGTCTCCACACACACACTGTTTCATACCAGGTTTACATAACAACCCCAGCCAGTTTCCTTCACTGCTGTAATTTAGTTATTAAAGAAGAACTCCCGCAAAAAATTGTATTCCATGTCCTGCTAGAAATGTACATGATGTAATCTGTAGTGAATGTCATTTTCTTACCAGTAGCTGACTTTTTAAGTTATATCATCCTGAAGTTTCTTATCTGTGTCATGTGACTAGGAATTAGACCCACCAACTCACACAGCACCTTATGTGTGGACAGGAAGTCTAATTTTCTATGCATTCCTATGGGAGCCTCACTTTCAGTCTCATAAGAATGAATAGAGAAGTGACTGGCTTGCTGTCCTGGGTCAGTTGGAGGTCAGGGAGTTGGTCACATGACCCAGCTACAATAAGAAGAGAGTGGAAACTCTCAATTTTAGCCTCTGATAAGAAAATGACATTCACTACAGATTATATCATGCACCTTTCTAACAGGTCAGGGAATAAAATTTTTTGCGGGAGTTCTTCTTTAAAGCCGACATAGGCAGTCAAACTACACAATCCAGACAAACCATTTTGAGAACCCAACGCCACGGCACATTTCCTTGTCTTCACTGAAGCTGTTCTAATATCATCAAAGGTGACTATATTACACCTTTTGCTTTATTTGTACAAATTATACCATCACTAATGTTTCCTCTTTCCTTTTAGTGACTCTTGTGACTAAGGTCCATCCGGGACCGAAACATCAAGAAAAACAGTCACAATTCTAATACTGGCAATTATTACTTGTTTTGCTTTTGGAGGACTTGTCAAAAATAAATCCCTTTTAACCATTGAGAGTGCTGTGGTTTTTTCATTACTTATGCTTGGATTATATCCACTCCACCGAAGCACCTTGAATTTTGGACAGTGAGTGCAACCCCCAAAATGTCTTTGTTTACAGTGGAGAAAAAAGTATTTAATCGTTACAAACTTGTTGGGGTGTGTTATCTAGCTACCTACCTCACTTTCCTGAGCCTCCATGCTACCACCCTCCACCACATCTACCTCACAGAGTGCCTGCTCAGTGAGCAGCAAACTCTTTTCCAAATTGTCAGTGTTGAAACTCACTCATTTAGATACATGATGTGTGATTCCAAACAAGTAATTTGCTCACATTTTAAACAAAGATATGCTCCCGCAAACGGCTGTTCCAGGACTGCATACATCAGGCAAGATGTGCACTGGACTGCTTTGTCAATAATGGAACACATACTACTGGTGATTACACAAGAGGAAAAAAAAATACAATAATACAGTGCAATAATAAGCAAATGACTTAGTGTAGTCTCCTCCTAAGATCTCTGAATCTCAAGTCACAAACTTAATGCAAACACACACTTGAAATCAAACACACGAACACTCACACACTTGTGTTGTTTGTCTGCTTGTATAGGTCCTGCTCCCAAACAACTTCAAACCAGACTGCTGTTTTTTTCCTCTGGATTCAAAAGATTACAGCTGAGTTTGCTACAATGTATCAGTGCAAGTCATCCTATATGAGCTAAGCAAGTCCTGGACTTCAGGAAGGTTTCTCTCACTATACTGATACAATGAAACAAATAACAGTCGTCTGGAAGATGACACAGTGTCCGAACGTCAAGAATGGTTCTGGCAGAGCCCTTAAAAAAAATGAGGGAACTGAAAAAAGTACACAAGTTAAATACATTTTTATAAAAATATATTTACATAAGTTAGGAACAACCCTGTAGATTAAGGGATAGAAAATTCTCTTTACACAATCCTTGATTTTATCTACTATGTAATGTTCAAAGCACAAAATGGTCTGTTCCTCTTTTAGTAGCTGAATTTGAGTTGGTATTTAGGAGGTGTGTGTGTATATATATATAATATATATATATATATACACACACACACACACACACACACACATCATAGGCCACTTTTGCTAATATTTTTTACAGTTCGTTGCAGACAGCCTTGATTAAAATATCCAACCACTTGTGTATACAGACCTGTTTCCATGGTTACAGACTACAAACAATCTGAGTGTAGTCAATGCCTGCCTCATTTCCTTCTGTCCTCTCTATTGTCTGTAGGCCAAGAAGAGATGTGGAGGAGAGGAATATAGAACTAGGATTGAATACAGGATTTGTTTGCACTCTGTAACCACAAAGACACACGTAACCTTTAAATGCAAAATAAAGTATTGAAAAAAAAAAAAAAAAAAATCACAAAGTAGTTTCATTTAGCATAAGAAATTCAGGGAGCAACTTTGGCAGTACAGCTGCTGAGGCATTTATACAATAAAAAAAAGCCTATTAAAATAAGACCAGTGAACAAGACCTCTAAGACTTCTTTCACACTTGTGAATTTCAGTATTTTGCATCAGGATTTGTAAGCCAATATAAGAAGCGAACAGGAGAATTCATAAATTGTTCAGAGGTCAGTAAACATTTGGATATAAAACTTGTTTGTTCCTATAATTGTTTAGGCTCTCTGCTTACACGCCCTGGCTTCTGCATGCAGCCCAAACCTCAACGACATGGGCTGCCGGCAATTTTGAAGGAAATGCTGCTAAATTGTTCCAGTAGGGGGAACAGCCTTTCGGGTATTCATGGTATCCGGTTTAGCCAGTATACCTAGCCTTCACCGCCAGAGCCCATTCGACTATAATGGGACCCCAACAGGGACTGAGCCAGAATATAAACTGCTGGCTTGCCATTGGTATTTGCGCCAAATCTTGGCCCACTAAATCTGGGGATCCCATTATAGTCCCAAATGGGCCCCTGGCCGGGCTCTGGGATGTGTCCGAATACAATAGACTTCCGACAGAACTGTGCCTCTACCAGCAGCAGTCCTTCCTGCATGTTTAGGGGCTACGAAGTGAATTAGCTTAAATGAAGGGATGGAGGAGTTCTGATTGTTCCAGTTTTTTATTTATAATCTCTTTATTATACATCAATAAGTCAGAGTTTTCAACAACTATCTCATGTATTTAATCCTGTTTATATTACATTCTTATATTCACCCCTACTTGCAACATGTAGAATAGTACAGCCATGGGACAGTTCAGTCCAATGTAATGCCTTCAGAGGCAATTTTTTGTGTTATTGCATTTTACTCATTTTGGGTTTAAAAATCATTTTTGCAGTTGGTGTTTATTAAAAATATTGAGCCATTCTGGCACAAAGGGTTAAAGGTGTTATCTCACTTCAGTAAGTGACATTTATCATGAAAAAGTTATTAAAGCACTTACTAATGTATTGTTATTATCTATGTTGCTTCCTGGATTCATTTTTCCATCACTTTATACACTGCTCAGTTCCATGGTTACAGACCACCCTGCAATCTATCAGTGGTGGTCATGCTTGCACAATATAGGAAAAGCAGTAGCCTATGTGTAGTCCCCATGGTCCCAGCCACCAGAGAGGCTCATGCTTTTCCTATAATGTGCACGGCATGACCACCACTGATGGATTGCAGGGTGGTTGTAACCATGGAAACAAGCAGTGTATAATGTAATAGAAAAATTAATCCAGCCAGCAAAGGAAGCAATATGGATAATCACAATATATTAGTAAGTGCCTTGTATTAACTTTCTCTACATGATAATGCAACTTACTGAAGTGAGATAACCCTTTTAAGTGTTTTTCTAGCTCTGTGAATGGTTCTCTCACTTGTGGCAGTCATCTAATAAACCCTTTAATCTTTAAGCTACTAAGAGGTCAAACACTTTTTTAAGCCAAATTCTTATCAGTAAGATGAGAGCACAATAAATAAAAATATCGCCACCAAAGGTGTAAATAGCCTTTAAAAAGGTAAACTCCAGGCAAACAAGACATACTGTGTTAGGACTAGAGCAGGCCCTGAGGAGGCAAGGCATGAAAGAAGTCAGGAGTCTTTGACTACCATAGGGCACTTTGGAATAGGGTAGTCTGAGAATCTGGCAGCCATTTTAAATACTGTATATACGGAATGAACTAAGACTGAAAAGGAGGGCACCAGCGATATTGTATTGTGTATTCTGGTTGTGACAAGTTATCCTTTTATCCTGTGTATAGGGATAACTATTAGATTGGTGGGGTCCTACTGCTGTGACCCCCCCCCCCCCGATCACTAGAACTGGGACTCATAAGCCTTCAGTCATTGCCACTCCATTCATCTCTACAGGAGCTTCGGTGACAGCCAAAGGCAGCGCCCTGCTATTTCCGGACCTCTGCTAGAGAGGAATAGAGTAAGAGCGCGCATAAGGGGCCTGCCAACCATTTTTCATGATCAGTGGGAGTCCAAAGTAGGATCCCACCAAATAGTTATCCACTGTAAACTCCACTAAAACCGCCACAAAATGACAAAACTGACACCAAAAAGACCATTTTCAGCTACTGCAGGTTTTGCCATGTGAACCTAGCCAGAAACTGCAATACTACAGGGAAAGTTTGCTGTCCGTTACCAAGGAGACGCAGTCTGCGCAGGAACTGTATACACAAAACGGTTAGAAATTTTTAAGTTCAACTTTTAGCAAAGTTGCTGAATGTTTCATTTCATATTTACTGAGACAATTAAAAATGCTTACGATTTTGTACTTCAAGCCACATGACAACTTCCTGTATCTGAAGAGAAAGGCCCGCACTTTCAGAGACTGAATACTGCCATGGTAAACCGATTTGTAACATTGCTGGAAAATTAACTATTACCAGACCGCTACGCCATAAGAAATCTCTTTATGTACAATCTTATCAAGCGTATTCAATGTGCTTTATACGTTTAATACTCCAGCAGTCCACGGCAAGTGATGGAAAGGATCCTGAAGACGTGTGCGCTCCTGATCACAAGCAAAGCGCATTATAAAAGTGCAAGCGCTCTACACTACTGCAATGGCAACAAAACGGAATTAAACAGTTCTCTAGGGCCAGGCTTTCTGCTGGTCAGTCAAAAAAAAAATAAATCAGCCACACTTGCTAGAAATAAGACTAGTCACAACCCAACAGCTTTTAATATTTGCAAATACTATTAAAAAATGTGTCCACTTACCTAAAAACATACAAAAGGGCAAAACAGACTATACAAGAAAAAAAAACTTAAAAAAAAAAAAAAAGAAAAAAATAGAAAAAAAAATCCCCTGCGCTATCTAGACCTTCTGTCCCTCTTTGTTTTCTCTGTATTTTTGCTCATTGTTTTTTCATTGTCTCCTCTGCAGTCAGGACAATACCACTTGCCCTTTGGTTTGTAGGTCAGTCCAACACAGGAGAAATGGAACCACTCGATGGCGCACTCTTTCGTTGTCGCACCCTATCATCTCCCCATAGGACACTTGGTTACACAAGCAGTACGTCGGCTCGTTGGGATCGATGGGAAAGGGAATAGGAGACATGTCCCTCTCCTGCTTGTGTTTGGTTCTCTTCTTCTTCTTGGAAGACTTGGGCTTCTTCTCTTTGGGTGGCTCATCAAGGTCATCTGTCCCATTGACCATATGACACAAGTCCCTGCTCTCACTGTTGCGCTGCCTGCGAGGTCGCCGCGTGGAGCGCTCTGAAGAAGCGGAGTCAGCTTTTGTCTTTTCCGGCAGATTTTTCATTTTTCGTCTGTTCGGCGAAGCCCTTGCACACGGCATCAATCTGCTTGGTCCTGTTTTCTACCAACTCAAAATAGCTGGGTGACCAACTGTATCTTATCATCCCCCAGCTCCTGGTGACAATCAGGCTCGCTGAAGTTGCTGCAGCAGGCGTTTCTTCTGGCTGGGGTCACTTTCAATCGTTGAATGCTTCTCGTCAGACGCTCATCTATCTCCTTAATGATTCTGTAGATAGAAAAGAACGACAGTAAGGTGACCTTAAAAGATGGGTAACAACCTTGCACACTGGCAGGCAGTCTTCCTGCTGCCTTGGCGTACAGATGTCAGGCCTGTCGCTGCTCCATTTTACTCACAGGGACCGCTCTCCGGCCCAGCTGACTTAAAGGTCTCACCCTACACAAGTAACAAGAGGCCCGTCAGTCCTAGTAAGTACCTGGTATACGTTGCTGTCAGTGGGCTTACAAGTTCCCACGTACCACGTCTCTGGGGTGGGGCGTTCTACTCGCTGATGCAGATCAGCCAATGGCAACATTGTAATCAGCAGAGCTCCTTGCCCTACAATGCTCTTTTTCAAGGTCCTTTCAAGCTGGATCCCAGACACTCTTGATCTAGGAACCATAGTTTGGCAGTCCTTAGTACTCCTTTAGAGGAGTTGTCCAGTTTCACAAGGAAACCTGACAACCCCGGGATCCGCCTGAAGTACTTACCAGACAGAGCCCACGCCACTGCTCTGGTTCTCTTGGTCAGGATCTACCCAGGTGCAGCAGTGACATCAGGTTCACATGACTGACAGCCAATCACTGTCATTGTCAGGTACACCACTGATGACAGTGACTGACTGAGGTGGTCACGTATTCAATATGACATCACCACTGCAGCCAGGTGAATAGTGGCACGGGATACGGCAGGTAAGTATTAGTGTGGAGTGAAGCGAGCTTCAGAGGCCCATACATGCTAATACTGTTCAGAGATGAATTTATAGTACTATAGTAAACATTATAACAACGTTTTGAACAAAGCGACTTTGGATGAAGCATCTGAAGCTCGTTTCACTCAACTCTAGTAAGCATTTAGCTGTTCTTAATTTGAGGCAGATTCCGTGGGTTGTCTGGTTTCCTCTTGAAGCTGGACAAGCCCTTTAAAGATGCCCTTGTTTTGAAATGACTAATACTTATAACATCTGCACCTTTCATCATTTTCTAGGCCAGCGGTCGCCAATAGGCATGGCCCAAGGAAGACATCCTAGGAAACCCACTTTTGCTACAGAACCACAAGACTCACATCTCATGCAAAAAGACTCTGCGTGGACAGAAATAAGTCAACTTGTAGATGGGCACACCTCTTCCCTCCTGTAGACATACAGCAGCATTTAAAGGGCTTCTGTATCCATAATTATTGTAGGGGAACATGCTGCACACATGTCACAGGTCTGTAGTCTTGGTCCCATCCCCATCTGTGGCTTTATTTATGAGAAAACGGAACTTTTAATATATGCAAATCAGCCACTAAGAGCAATGGGGGTGTTGCCCTTAATCCTAGAGGCTCCAGTGGTAGTGCTGCAGAAGTCTCCACATGTACAGACTGATCGCTTTCTAATTAAAGGGGTTCTCTGGGATTTTCCTCAGGACAGGTCATCAATATGGGATCCGCAGGGGTCCAACTCCCCACAAGCCCACCAATCAGCTGTTTGAGGAAGCCGTGGGGCTCCTGGGGAACCACTTTATTTCACATGGCATACCCAGTCACACCTCTGGAAGCCTCCCTGCCACATTCACATGACCCCCTCCGCGCCTATGCCCTCTACTACACAGCAGCTAAAAGCATCCAGCGCAGGGACAGATACAGGAGGTTCTGCTGCCAGCAAGCGGTCATGTGGTTATATCATATGTGCAGGCGGCTTCTAGGGGAGTGCAGAGGTAACATCTCTCATTAGCCTTGTTCACACCAAGCAGAGCACTGCATCTCTCTCCTCTGTGAAGCTCCATAGCAGCTGATACAGTGTAACAAATGGTGTTAGCGCAGCACTGTACCCAAGAACTGCACAGTGCTGGAGGGGGTGACGATAAAGGATGGAAAAAACATGACTGGGTTTTAAATAGAGAGTCATCACTTTAGCCATGCTCGGTAAACACTGCCCTGCACTCCTACAAGATCAGGACTAGGGCATATAAACACTGTCCCCCACCTCTTCTTACAAGATCAGTAATCAGCAACACTGTAGTGGGGACTATAAGAACACTCCTATACACACACACAATGTAAGGCACTGGATACAGGGACTAGATATAGAGTGAGGACATTATGGAGTGGGAGGGACAGATAGGACTATGTATAGCTTCCTATGGTTACAAGGGGCAGGCCGGTGGCGTGGCCCTACTGGCAGCTGTTCTATACAGAGGGTGTATCCCATGACGTGATGAACAAGATATGCGGCCCCGCCTCTAGTAGGCGTGGCCTCTCCAGACCTCCATGAAGGGACCGCCCTCAGTGGGCGCGGTCTATCAATAGCTTTCCCTACTGTCGACTACCCCCGGATGTATCTAGGAGAAGCCCCGCCTAAAGTAGGCAGGGCCTCAGTAATCTTCCAGCTATGTGGCCGGCCCCGGAAGTGACGCCACGCTCACTGACAGTATACGGGGATTACACTGCGCACACGCTCCGTACGAGCTGATACACGGTAACACATGCGGGTAATATGTACGAAGCGCCCCGTGCTGTGTCCTCCCGGCCCCGCCTGTAATAAATCTCTCCGCTCTTGTACCCGTTACATACACAGCCAGGCATTCACAAGCGACACTCCAGTATGGAATCTCCTCACACTGCAGAACTACAAGCCCCAGACTCGACACAGACCGGACGGCGTGCGGGGAGCTGTAAGCCCCTACTGAGAATGCTGGGACTTGTAGTTCTACAAGTTGATCACACACTACATCACTTTCAGCTTTCAAAATGGCTGAAGAGAGGCTTCAGAGGGACCCGCACACCCTTCCAGCACCAGTGTGTGACAGGCAGGGGAGAAGTGCGGGACAGGCAGTGATGTGACTCGCTCTCACCCGCAGACAGTGGGGGTCCCCCCGGGGTGCGCACTGCCCCCCGGCCACGTGTAGCGCCTCTCACTCACCTCGGTACTTGGTGTCGATCTCTCGCAGCAGGGTGACTGTTCTCTGGATCTCCAGGGGCAGAGACTCGATGCACTCCAGATAATCCTCCACATAGGAGACCAGCTGACTCTCCTCCACCCCGCCGCCCTGCGAGTAGTAGAACGCCTGTGGCGGCGGCGGTTGCTGCTGTCCTAGCATACTCCGGTGCTCAGAGCATCCAGCACAGTTCCTGGAGCACGGGAAATTCGGGGCGCTCACTGGTCTGGGGAGTCGGGGCGGAGTGCGGCGGCTCCTGTCTCCTCCGCTCTATCTCTGGGGCCGCATTCCAATTTGGAACCGGCGGCCCGAGGTGACGTTCTGCGCATGCGCGCACATTGCCTTATAAGGCAGGACGCCCCTTTTTTTCTCAGTTTTATTGTGTTTAGATTTTCCCGCATTTCCTTTGCCTGACGCTGATTGGGTGAAGGGCCGTGAAATGGGCGTGGCGACGACAAGGGCGGAGTTTGGCTGCTGTTAGAACACGCCCACGGGTTTAACTCTTCCGCTCGCTGTCAGCTCCAGTGGTGTGTGTGAGTGGCCTGCTGTTTTCCCCCCGTCCTATGTTCTGGGACTTGTGTCCTGTACTCCAGCAGCCAGAGGAGGCTCAGTAGCCGCCTGTATACACTTGTGATAGTATGTGGGCTGCGGTTTACACTCGTCTCCTCTAGGGAAACGATTAGGTTGGGTCACTTTTCCCATTCACGTCTGTGTAACCGCCAGTAGGAAACGTTTCGCAACAAGTCACATCACGTGACGTGGGTCACATGACCTGCCAGCTCTAACCCCAGTGTGCGTCTGACCTGGCTGTAAGGGCCTGCATTTTGAGCTGGTGTGCTCCGTATATCTTGTAGTACTGGGCAAGAAAACGCCACAGAGGATGGAACAGCAGATAGAAGCGAGTAGATCTGAGTCTATAGAGCTGTGTTCACATCTGCATATTGGCTTATAATGGAAGCCACAATGGCGGATCTATCCATCCTACAGCAGATAAACCCCATGACCTATAAGGTGACCGTTAGGTTCTACAAAGGTTTCTGCTTTGATGGAGCCTCAAACACAAATATTACATTCCTCCCATATGTTCAAAAGGAGGCACAATATCTTAGTGTTGCACTGCACGGTACACTAAGCTGCACCTCTAACGCCACCAAGTGTCTTAATATACACCACCAGTCCTGCCTAGTGCCCCTTGTGCTCCCACATAGCATTTGTTACCCCATAGTTCCCCCCATGCTATTTATACCCCCTTAGTGCCCCTGCACGCTAGTTATAACCCCTTCGTGCCCCTGCACACTAGCTGTACCCCTTTAGTGCCTCCACACACTAGTTATACCTCCATAGTGCCCCCACACGCTACTTATACCCCCTTAGTGCCCCCGCACACTAGTTATACCTCCTTAGTGCCCCACACACTAGTTATACCCCCTTAGTGTCTACCAAGGGCGGATTGGCCATAGACCTTACAGGGAAATTACCCGGTGGGCTGATGCCCAGGGGGCCACATCGGCCCTCCTCACAGCCTCCCAATGGAAGTTTTTTGGGATGTATTTTGTGCTGCTGACAGTATATTGTGATGGACTGTGGTATTTGGCTCTGTTGGGGTATAATGTGCCACTATATGATATTGCTGGCCCTGCCTTCCATCAATTTGGACCCAACTACAAAATGGGGCCACTTTTAGTATTTTTTCCAGGGCCACTTTAAGTTCCCAGTCCGCTCCTGGTGCCTACACACACTAGTTATACCCCCATAGTGCTCATCACACTAGTTATACCTCCTTAAGTGCCCCACACACTAGTTATACCCCATTAGTGCCCCTGCACACTAGTTGTACCCACTTAGTGTCCCTGCACACTAGTTATACCCCCTTAAAGCTGCTCTGTCACCCGGATCAACCCTTTCCTGTCAGACATACAGCCTGGTAGGGTTGATGACATTGATTAAAATTATACTTGTCTTCTGTCGGTGGAAACGTTGCTGAGAAAAATGAACTTTCAAAATTATGCAAATAAACTATTTGAGTATCGGGAGGCCGGCTTATGTGATTTGAGCACCACTCTGCTTTTCATCTTGCCCCCTGCTGTTAGACTGACAGCACTAGACCACACTCGAGCCACACACCACAGACGAGCGAAGATGTGCGCACACACCATTCTGGACACAAGTGCGGCCTAGCACTGTGAGTCTAAAGGCCACACATTAGTTATACCCCCTTAATTCCCCACACACTAGTTATGCCCCTTTAGTGCCCCACACAGTAGTTATGCCCCCCTTACAATAGTGTTTTTAATATAATAGTGTTTGAGTTTTAAAAAGGGGTTCCCCCGGGCTTTTTCATCCTGAGGATAGGTCATCAATATCAGATCAGCAGGGGTCCAACACCCCTGCCGATCAGCTGAAGAGACGGTGCTCCCCTGTATGTCTATAGTACAGCAGCAGCTGACAGGACGAGAGACAGGAGACGGCATATGCGCACTACACACCGTCTCCTCATACAGCTGATCGGCGGGGTCCTGGGTGTCACCTATTCTGAGGATAGGTCATCAATATTAAAAGCCCGGATAAACCCTTTAGGCCCCTTTCACACGACTGTATGCGCTCCGAGACATACTGTCCGTGAGCGGGCCATATGTCCCAGAGCGGCATCGATCGTGCGCACGGGAGCGCACAGCGTCATTGGTTACAATGATGCTGTGCACGTCGGGCTGCCCGCGGGACTATGATTTCATGAGTGCAGGACAGTAGCCCCACGGGCGGCCCGGCATGCACAGCATCATTGTAACCAATGATGCTGTGCGCTCCCCTGCACACAATCAATGCCACTCCGGGACATGGCCCACTCACGGACCGCATGTTTCGGAGGGCAAACGGTCATGTGAAAGGGGCCTAAATAAAATAAGAAAAAGTAACACCCAGCCTCATTCCTTGATGACATCACCCCCGGCCTTTGCTCTCTCTATGGATCAGCAGGTGCGATGATGTCACTGCATTATACCTGCTGCTGGGGAGAGCACAGGTCGATGAGTGATGGAGCAGGGAGCTGACAGCTGTATACAACTGTATGTGCATCCTCAGTATATTAAAGGGGTTGGTCACTTGATAAATATGTTTCCTAAACGTCCCTAAACTGTATTGTGACACATACTATACATCTGTCAGTTTGGTGTCAGTTTGCATATTTAAATAATAATGAGCAATAGTTTTAAAAAAAATGAATTTTTAAAAATGTTTTGTACAGTTTCCCCCAAATAAAACAAAAAAATAAATACTGTTGTAAAAATTATTTTGGTGGTCCGACAAATAAAGTTACAACCGTTTGAACCACCATGTGCGCTAAGTCGCTATTCATTAAGGCCATTTTAGGTCTGGGCCTATCGCTAGGATATAACCCCCATTGTCTGAAAGGTGCGGGACCCACCTCTGGGACCTGCACCTACAAAGAGAACGGAGCGGGGAAATGAATGGAGGGTGCACTGTGCATGCGCAGCCGCCCTCCATTCATTTCAATGGGGCTGCCTAAAATAGCCGAGCCATAGAAATGAATGGGAGCAAGGGCTGAGCGTGTGCGGTGTGCTCCCATTCACTTGTATGGGAGCAGCGCTTGGTGGTGGACGGATCCTGGGAAATCCAGGGTCCTCCAGCCACAGCTCTCCCCGCTCCGTTCTCATTGTAGGTATAAGACAATGGGGCCATATGCTAGCGATATGCCCACATTGTATGTGATGGGAATACCTTTTTAAAGGGTAAACAATAAGCGCTCTCCCCACTAGTAAGGTAACATGCTCACTGGTTATTACGTGGTGCTTGTAACTGGGGGGCAGGAGGAGGTAATAACCAGTGAGCGCCGTTCACCAAAAATGGAATTAAAGGCGATCAAAAAGTGTTACATATCCCAAAATATATCAATACAATTTCCATTCCTTCTCAAAAAGAGTATATAAAAGTTAATCAATAATTGTATGTACCCCCAGATGGTGCCATTACAAACAAGGGTGAATAATACTTTATGTGGCAGATTTGGTTCAGAAGTTTCTGTTTCTAATCGCCTCAGTAAGTTTTGCAGCAGGGACGTCGCCAGATCTAAACATCTGAGGCTTGGCCCCAAACGTTCTGGGCATAGTCTATTCCACTGTATTGCCGTCCTCAGGATAGCGATACAGTTGAACTACTGCACACTTGAGGTCTGTAGCCTGCATTGCAGATGACTGTAGGGAGTCAGGTATTTTTTTTTAAACTGGCATTGTGGGAAAATGGTATGTAGGGGTGGTGCATTATGACTACAGGGGAGCATTATAAGTACTGGGGACACCGCAGGGGGTACTATAAGTGCTGGGGCACTAAGGAGACAGTATATCTACTTGGGCCTTGCACTGTGGGCGGTATTATAACTATAAAGGGGCACTACATGGGTGCACTATAATACTGGGGGCACTACATTGGTGCACTATAATACTAGGGGCACTACAGGGGACATTATATCTGCTGAGGATACCAGAGGGAACATTATAACCACTGGGAGCACCATAAGGGATATTATAACTACTGAGGGCTCTACAAGGGGTTATTAGAACTAATGGGTGTACCAGAGGGGGCATTCTAACTACTAGGGGCACCATAAGAGGCATTATAACTACTGGGGAATCTACAGGTGGGTGTTATAACTACTGGGGGCACTACAAGGGGATGTTATAACTAATGGGGGCTCTACAAGGGGGTGTTATAAGTAATTGGGGCTCTACAAGGATGTGTTATACCTACTGAGGGCTCTACAGGGTCTTATGGAGGGGCCCATATTACTACTGGAGCACTTTGCAAGAAACCATGTCTAAAACAACCCCATTCAGGTGAGCAGAACAGATTTTCAGTCAATAAATAAATGTCTACAATAAATCTTCTACATGTGAACTTACCCTAATGCATGGCATATTCCTAGAATGCCAAATCAGTGATGCAAGCTGGGGTCCCCCCAAGCCCTAGAACAATCTGGGCTCAGTGTTGCATAGCCTTGATTTTTCTTTGGTATAGCTCTACTCCTGACAAGGCACTATTTCTGTTATTGGTAATGGGAGAACTATGTTACAGTTCCTATAGAGTAGAACTGGAGAGAAATCCAGCATGCAATAAAACAGAGATCTTTATTGAGGTGTCTTAAAACAAGAAAAACAGGACAGCAGAGCGTCTACGCGTTTCGGATCTACACATGCTGATCCTCGCTTATGACTAAGCTCTGTACTAGAGATGAGCAAATCGAATCCCACGAATCCCTCGATTCGCCTAGAAGCCGAATTTCCTTGTGCTTCGTGTCAGCGAATCGATTTAACCTGAAATAGTGTAAAAAAACAACAAAATCCATACTTACCTCCTCCATTTGCTCGCGATGGGCCGCCAGCAGCGCTGGTACAGCGCGCGCCTCCTCTTCAAACAGCTGATCGGTGGGGGTGCTGGGTGATATTGATGACCTAACCTGAGGATAGGTCATCACTATATATAACTTGGAGAACCCCTTTAAATACTATTGGCATCACATGGTATTCAGATGCCATGGTAACCCCTTCATGCCCAGAGGGTTTTTCGTTTTGCATTTTCATTTTTCCCTCCCTGCCTTTCTGGGGCCGTAACTTTTTTATTTTTCCATTGATATAACTGTATTTTGGGGGACATGCTGGAGAGACTATGCGAGCAGCAGCAGGCGATACTGGAGTTTCAGCTGCAGCACGCACGGGTGAGTCGCTCTGCGTAACAGCACCATTTCACCACCAACGAGTGGGCCTCCATGTGAGACTTGTGTGCCATGTTGCGCTGCTTCGAGTACTCCACCAACATGGCCAGCAGTGATTACGCCGTTTTATCAATTTTGTTTTAACAGCGATCCCTAGGTGGTAATACTGACCTATTACTTTCATTCTCCAGCTCAGTAAGATTATGGCGATTTTAATACTTGCATTTTCATTTCAATAAGATTTTATTGAATTTAAAATTTTTCTCAAAACAAATAGCAGGGGTTTACAGTGTGAATCAATGCAAAGATATCAAAGTTATTCAATTTGGTTGATTCTTAAAGGTGAAAGACAACATACCAGCCTTAGCAAGCGGCTGCCATGTGCTGTATACTGTGATGGTAGTGTATGCCCCAAATACTTGCATTTTAATACTGGAAAAAGAATAAAAAAACTTGAAAAAAATGTATTCTGCCATACTCTGACCCCTAGAACTTTTTTTTTGTAGGTATGTGTACGTTGCTGTGCAAGGGCTCATTTTGTGCGGGGTGATCTGTACGTTTTATTGATACCATTTTGGTGTGTATGACTTTCGATTACTTTTTGTTCCATTTTTTGTGGGGGTGAAGGGACCAAAAAATGGCGAATCAGCCATTTTGACCTTTTTCCCGTTTTGCTGTTTAATGTATGGGATAAATATTTTTATATTTTAATAGTACAGGCATTTTTGCATGCAGTGATGCCCATGTTTTTTTATTGTTTATCTATTTTGATTTTGGGAAATTTTTATATTGTGAGGAATATGACTTATGATTCCCTTTGTCTCACAGCCATGTCCCATATGGCCACCCTTAATACAATCAAAACAGGATAGGAGACCAGCTTAGCAGGGGAGCTCTTTTCCCAGTGATGAGTAGTGAGAAACCTTGCACCTTCCTGGTCTGAGTGGAGCCAGGCCACTTCTCAGAAGGAAGCCTGCTGAGAATCTGCCACCACTCCGTGAGATCAAAGGGATTTCTGCAGCCGGGCCGGCACCCCAATTTCATAAGGATTTATGAAATTACGCCGCGACCTAGCCAAGGGCCGAGGACAGTTCTACGACCCTGGAGACAAGCGGGACGTGGCACTGGAAATTCTATGTGTTTAGGATCAACGGTTGAGGAGATACGTGTAACTCCTAGAAGAAACCCAGTAGCTTAGCTGCATTTGGTCTCATAACATGCCCTGGCATGAGGGGACCCACTGGCACAGGTGCCGTCATGATCGGACCTTCCAGTGGGATGTTATGGACCATAACAGGTTTTGGAGATTTTCCTGGCCCAGCTGGAGGGAGGGGGAGTATGATACCCGGGGAGCAGAGGGGGCGGGGACGACATAGGTATAATTATACTGGCCTAAGCAAAGGCAGGTGTCTTGTTCTAAGGAAAGGCCACTGCCTGTACAGTGTTGGAATAGTCCCAAGGAACCGCTGACATCACCGCCTTTCACGTGACTACAGCAAAGCCTAACATCTAATAGTAACTGACTCTACAATCTGTTTTATCCTGCTTGTATGCCCTACTATCCTTGTAACTGTAATCGGACCATTGTATATATCATTCATTGTGTGTATAGTGTTTGTTTAGTGAGCCCTTAAGGCGATTAAATATACAATTTAATCTTGAGTTGTTCTGTTATCTCGATCCACGAATCCCACGTCCGTGTTCTCGGTAATATTGTTATATGCTACCCGATTTGGCTCCTGACCAGATATAATCCGTTAACGGACCGGAATTATATCAAACAAGAGCTGGTGGCAGTACTACTGGGCTGATAGACTCGGTTTCGCTGGTGAGAATGAAAAGGGTCTCTCAGCCGGTCAGGATTGTGAGCAACCGTAGTGCCACAAAGGGATTGCGTAAGCTACCCTCTCTCCCTTTCTGTGCCATCCTGTGCCTGCGTGGGCAGGAAGTGTCTGTGAAAAACCGTGCCGAACGTAACCTTACGCACCCCAAGGGGGCGTGGAACGTCACGTGTTTGT